>CAKAOI010044961.1:0-43522 GCA_916701655.1 Sebastiscus albofasciatus | reverse complement strand
AAATTTTTCACCAAAAAGTCATAGTATAGTATGTCGACAAATTTCATGAAAAAAAATCATATGTTGAAAAGTTTTATGAAAAAAAGTCATAGTATAATGTCGAAAAATTTCATGAAAAAAGATCATAGATTAGCATTACGACAAATTTCATGAAAAAAATGTATGTTGACAATTTTCATGAAAAAAAGTCATAGTATGGTATGTTGACAAATTTCATGAAAAAAAATCATATGTTGAAAAGTTTTATGAAAAAAAGTCATAGTATAATATGTCAAAAAATTTCATGTAAAAAGATCATAGATTAGCATTACGACAAATTTCATGAAAAAAATGTATGTTGACAATTTTCATATGTCGAAAAATTTCATGAAAAAAGTCATAGTAAAGTGTCGACAAATTTCATGAAAAAAATTCATGTCGAAAAATTTCATGAAAAGTGATAATGTAGAATGTTGAAAAATTTTCACCAAAAAGTCATAGTATAGTATTTTTTCATAGACGTTTTTCATAAAAATTTCATGAAAAAAGTCATAGTGTGGCATGTCAAAAACTTTCATGAAAAAAAGTCATTGTATAGTATGTCGAAAAAGTTCATGGATTAAAGGCATAGTATAGCATGTCAAAAAATTTCATGAAAAAAAGTCATAGTAAAGTGTCAACAAATTTCATGAAAAGTGATAATGTAGAATGTTGAAAATTTTTCACCAAAAAGTCATAGCATAGTATGTCGACAAATTTCATGAAGAAATTCATATGTTGAAAAATTTCATGAAAAAAGTCATAGTAAAGTGTCGACAAATTTCATGAAAAAAATAGTGATAATGTAGAATGTTGAAAACTTTTCACCAACAAAAATGTCATGAAAAAAGTCATAGTATAGTATGTCGACAAATTTCATGAAAAAAAGTCATAGTATAGTATGTTGACAAATTTCATGAAAAATAATTTGTATTTCGAAGAATATCATGAAAAAAATGTATATCGACAAATTTCATGAAAATAAATCATCAGTTGAAAAATTTTATAAGAAAAAGTCATAGTATAGCATGCCGAAAAATTTAATTAAAAAGGTCACAGTATAGCATGTCGAAAAATTTCATGAAAAAGTCATATGTTATGATATGACAAAAAAAGTTATAGCATACTATGACTTTTTCTGGTGAAATTTTCGACATATGACTATTTTTCTATGAAATGTTTCAACATACTGTACTATGACTTTTTTCTGTGAAATTTTTCGACATACTGTACTATGACTTTTTTCAGGAAATTCTGACATACTATACCATGACTTTTTTCTGTGAAATTCTTCAACAAACTATACTATGACTTTTTTCCTTGAAATGTTTCGACATACTATACGATGACTTTTTTCCTTGAAATGTTTCGACATACTATACGATGACTTTTTTCCTTGAAATGTTTCGACATGTTTTGACTACACTATGACTTTTTTCTGTGAAATTAAATGTATGGAAAGGGTCTTAAAAGTTATATTTATGTATTAAAATTTAATCTAACTTCAGGTTTCCTGCATATACCCAGCTTATAGAAAAAATGCTAATGTATCCTAGCCACACTTCTACCCGGGGGCCATTAAAACGCAGAGATTAGTGCAGGCTTTACTCTTCATTTCATGGATTACTATTATATTCTACAGTGTGAACATTACATTAAATTGTATTTGTGTGAGGGCATTAGTGAATTTAATATATATACACTGAATACTATACAATATATTTAGTAACTTGTTGCTGAAAGTGCTTGTTGTATCACGCAGTCCTCATGGTAATGGAGAATTGAGAGTGTGTACGGGCTACTCAGTTGGCTGAGCAAAATAGGCCGTGGCATTATTATCCTGGCTGTTAGCGAGGTGACCGGTTATGTAAGTGACAGGTTGGAATTTCATCATCCTGGCTCTGGTACGGAGGATCAGAAGTAACATCCGGATGGAGACAAAATGAGGCTGGAAGGACAGAGAGCTGCAGGGAAAACTGCCAAGAAAGATGGAGGGAGAGATTTAACTTTAGGGAGACATAAAGGGTAGAAGGGGGAAAAGCTGTGGGGATGCCAGAAATAGTAGGAAGAAGTGAAAATACAACTGTCAAAATGTATTTATACAGGTTCCATTTGTTCAGTTTTATTCAATATTATTAACCTAGGGTTGTTTCACTGAGAGTAATGCTGGCTTAGACAGGCTTGTTTCACACTTATATGTAATTGAACTTCATACAGATATTATGACAATTACTGTTTTACTGTAAGCCAGAACTTATTACTTAGAGGTAATAGCGTTTCTTAAGGAAGGACTATCCTTGGAAGATATTTCAATGGACAATAGCATTGAAATAAAAAAACTGCTCTCATACAGCAGTTACAGCTGTTTTGAGCCACATGTCCGCACCTTGTTTGTTAGTTTGCTTTTTTTCCAGTTGATATCGTTGTTCCAACAAATTTTTACTTGTGGAGCGTTATGATTTTTATTTTACTTTATTGATGTTAATGAAATGTAATTAATGTAAATTTTTCATCATTTGAATATGCTTTGGCGATATGTACAGTGTTACGTCATGCAATAAAGTCATTTGAATTGAGAGAGAAGTAAGTAAGAGAGAAAGAGAGAGAGGTAAAAGAAAGGTGAGAGAGAGAGAGAGAGAGAGAGAAAGAAAGGTAAGAGAAAGCACATTTTTCCTTTAACGACATTTGATCGCCCAATTAAGCACGCAGCCCCGCTGTACAGGCGCATCAGCTGTTTTGCATCTGGCGTTTTTGAAGCGGTCCGCCTGCAGAGACGCGTCTGTGTGATCAGCCCCTAAGTGAGCACAACATCATCATGGCCACTAAACCTCCGTCACAATGAGTTTTAAGCACATTTATACACATTACTAGGAAGTAGGTTTTACGTGTGACCTCACTCGCTGAATAAGTTAAGCAATGCTCGCTCGTGTTGAGCATTAAGGACAAACAGCCACACTACATTAGTCCACTCATACCAGATACAGAAAAATATCACCTAATTCACACTATAAAAGAATTTATGGCACTTTATTTAACATGTTTTATGTGTATTTACAAATATACTGACTAATGTGAGTTAATTTACTGTTTACATATAAGAGTTCCTACTTACAGTTATACTCTAATGTAGTCACCCACTGCTTCACAATTATCTGATAACACGTCTGTCTCGTGATTTGTTTGCTTAATCCTCAACGCTGTAACAAAACAATAGTGACAGAAACAGTGGCAAACAGACTTGTTTGTTTAAACTAAAGAATGATTAAATAGAAGTGAACACCTGCTTCCTGCCCACCTCTAGTCATCATTGTCAGTTTTGGTTTTCAGTTTGCTGAGACAGGATCCTCTCTGAGCACTTATTACGCAACCGTGTCTATTCCCTTCTGTTCTCTCGCTCTCTCTCTCTCTCTCTCTCTCTCTCTCTCTGACAACCGTTTAGACAACTAATGAAACAGAACAGAGGACACATAACATTAAATCAGAGGACATCAAATTAACAACATGGAATAACACTTTCTGTAATGATACAATCCTTTATAATGCTTAACAGATGAGAAAACAGGTGATATATTTACTGTACAGCAGTGGACATTTTTAGACAAGTATGAACAAAAGATTGTGTGTAATAGCCGTGAAATGTTACATTTGTGTATTTGTTAGTATAAAAAGAAAGTGGAGCAGTCTACTATGTGTGTACAGTACAGTAAGTGCAAGTGTGCTTGTGTATATTGTGTGATGCACACGTGTCCACAGTAAGTGTGTGTGTGTGTTCACTGAACAAATTACTGCAGTGGGGTGCTGTTACTAACGAGCTCTCTTTAAGTGCCATTTCCTGGTAGAACAGAGAGTCTTTTCTTTTTTTACAACACACTGTCGTTATTCCAGGTTCTCCAGAGACAGATGCCTGGAGCCAGAAGAAACTGAATCCTCCACTCTCATCGCAGTCGGCGAGCGGTGCCCAGAGTCAAGATGGCTGAGCTAAAGTTTCAGATCTCTGCCCAGACGCCTGCCGTTTTGGTTGGAGACAGACTGGCAGGCACAAAGCCACTTTTAGAGTCCCAGGGCAGGCTGCAACAGACACCGGGCAGGTTTCTACCTCAAATCCAAGTCTCAGAGTACTGTGATTTTAAAAAGACTGAACCGTTTCCGTTCAGAACAAAAAGCAGTTACATCCCAATATAAAGCAGCTGGCTGGGTATTTACAGCTCTCTATTTACATTTACAGCTCTGCCAACTCTTCAGAAGATTACTTCTCAATGAGTTTAAAGTGCCTTAAAAGGGTTTTCCCCTGCAGGTAAGTTTTGCCTCTAGTTACAAATCCTAGATCAGTATAGACAACTTAAACATCTGCAATATAATAGTTAAATGGACATTGGAGCAGTTTCTACCCCAACCACATCTGTACCTATTAATGGTGGTTCATGGTTTTAGACAACTGCATTTAAAAACACAAGGCTAAACCAACAGGGGGAACAATATTGTCCTTGGGATGAGAGGTTTTATGGGGCTCTAAAAGTCAGACAGTTCCCTTGTTGGTTTCCAGAATGAGTGAATGTTAAAAAGGTATAAATCCCTAAAACAGTGCCATTTATATCCTCATGTGGAAATATTCTCAGTTTGAGTTAGATCCAGGTGAATAACACTGTCCTCTCCTGTAGATAAAATCCACTGTGTGATGACGGTAAGTTTCCAGTAAGCATCCCATGCTGGTTCAGCTCCTCCGTTATGTCACCATACAGTACTTTTATACATCCACGGTCCTTCAGTCTGTTAGTTTGTGTACATAGTTGACAGGAAAGGTCCCAACCCTGGATGGATCCCCCTCTATGTGACCAACCTGTTAGGAAACAGATAGAATACTTTATTAATCCTAACCGGAACATTCACTGTTACAGAAAATCGATCAAAATCAGATCTTGACCGTCAAAGTCAAAAGCAGAATTGGCGTTTCTCCCAGTATTTTTTTTTCTCTCCACCCCCGCCTACTTGTGTGTGTCTGAAGGAAAAAAAATATGAAGGTGAATATGTTGCAAAATTATTGGGCTTGTAGACTTAATGTGGGAAATTGTAGAACAAAAATCTGAACTTGTATGTTTAAATATTCACACACGTTGGCTGAATTTGAAGTCACCGCCAAAAACAAAGCACAAGAGCTTGTAGAAAAAAACACCTGTGTTCTGAATGTATAGTTACAGAAAAAAATATTCACAAATATTTAGATTAATATTATATATACAATGACAGCTGCAAACTTGTAATCCAACATGGACTCAAGTAAAAAAAAATAAAAAGAGTATATTTTCCAGTACAATCAAATAGTGGATTTGGAGAACTGTGACACCCCTAATGAACAATATACAATCATTAACAATGACTAAGTGTGAGAATTTTGACTGTATATATATATATATATTTATGTGTGAGGTAGTGCAAAATGAAATGCTAAATATACTGTAAAGTTGTAGTGCAATTATGGACCAGATAATTGAACAAAAGAGTAATGTAATATTTATGAAGTGTGTACATATGAAGAGTCATTTTCTGTTAAATCTTTCACATTGCTATCCAAAGAATAAAATCAAAAGGTTGTAGTTTACTTACCCACCAGTGGGGGTCATTAGTGGCCGTGACCACAATGATCTCATCTTTGAAAAAGGCCAGCTGCTCAGAGCTGACGGCCCTGCAGTCCACTAAAGCCTTGACACGCTTCTGATGTGGCCTGCTGCCAGAAACCTGAAGAGGACATGCGATATAGATTTTCTAGTGTTCCACCAGCAAATTTATATTGACTGCGAAATCCAACAGCTTTTTTTTTTTTTTGCTCTCCACAGAAAAATCCTGTGGAATTGAAGATTGAACTATAGACTGAATGCAAAAGAAAGATTAATACCATGGCATTCCTGCGGGGTCGTGGGACACAGGTCACAACAGGTGAGGGTGGCGCTACTGGAGCAGGAGCCGGAGCCGGACCTGGGCTGAGGCCCGGACTAGTCCCCACTAAGCTGCAGTACAACTCCTCCTGGCTGCCCACACAGGTTGGAGACATCACACCACACTTCCCCTGGCTGCCTCCTCCACCGCTGGTCCGACGATACGATGTGGTCTTCTCTGAACTGGAGGGTGGAGAAGACACGTGAAATAACACCAATCGAACAAGGCCTTATATGGAGTTGTTTTTTAACATGTCAAAACTGGAGACAGCTGGATAATCCTTTTCATCTGTGCAGTATTAAAGATAGTCCCATGGATAGGAAATAGTGATTTCAATTTTTGATTTTAGACATGGCATCAACTTGAACTGCATTCTTTCAGTGGCCTTCTTGGTAACACTTTATAATAACATCATTTATAAATGGTTAATTATAGCAGTGCTGTCTTACCTGACAGGTCCTATGTGACTCTGAGAGGATGTAGGCGTGATACTGCTTTGAGACCCAAAACTAGCGCCAGGTTGGCCGTCCCAGGTCTGCCTCTGTCCTCTGTGCTGAGCTCCCTGTCCGTGGGGAGACCTAGGTGGTCTCGCCCCTTGGCCCTCTGAGTTGGGTGAAGCAGGCCTATGTCTCGCCTGTGCCTGGGGACTGGATGAGTGGGAGGCCGGGTTAGAGCAGCGTCGTGGAAGGGGGTTGCCTTCCTGTGACGTGACTGAGATCGTGGGGTCCGAGCGACCTGCGGAGGGGAAGAAAATGTCAAAAATTAGAACATGAGTAACACTGTACATTGTATGTTTATAAAAAACAACATCCATTTAATTAAGGTATTCATCCACTCAAAAACAAATGACCTGAAATTAAAACTTTACATGTGTTATTTGAACTGGCACTATGCATTGGTTCAAGAAAGAGGTTATCTTTCAAAAGCAGGATTATAATGGACAATTTCAACTGATTCAATCATAAACAGATTAAACAAACCATTATTTCTTTTGGCAGCAGTGCATGTTATCGTAAACACAATCTAATTTAATTAATGCTGTCAAAGTCAACAAAAATTTGTTTTAACAGCACTAATTTCTTTAACGCATTAATGCAACTTGCGATTTTTAGGTTCTAGCGGGCTCAGTTTTAAAGTTCGAGTGAAGATACTGATATGAAAACCTAAGGAATCCATTGGTACCAACCATGTCATACTAGCTTGTTCTGAAGGAGGCTAAATAACGCTCCAAACATGCTAAATTTTGGCGAGGAAGAACTGGCATGTGCATTTTCAAAGGGGTCCCTTGACCTCTGACGTCAAGATATGAGAATGAAAATGGGTTTTACGGGTACCCATGAGTCTCCCCTTTACAGACATGCTGACAGCTGTTGTTGCCTGTTGGGCTTGAGTTTGCCATGTTATGATTTGAGCATATTTTTTTATGCTAAATGCAGTACCTGTGAGGGTTTCTGGACAATATGTCATTGTTTTGTGTTGTTAATTGATTTCCAATAATAAATATATACATACATTTGCTTAAAGCAGGCATATTTGCCCACTCCCATGTTGATAAGTACTTGATAAATCTCCCTTTAAGGTACATTTTGAACAGATAACAAATGTGTGATTAATTGCAAATGAATCGCTATTAATTATTTTAATAAATTGACAGCCCTCAATTGAATGCAACCTTATTTACCTTCAGTAAAACAACTTCAAATCAGGAATTGTTAGGGCCTTCTTATCTACCTGCATTATAAATGCAGGTAGATAAGCCATATACTGTACACTGCAGTAACTCACCTCTCTGAATGGATTTAACTGGCAGAGGTGGCGGCATTAATGCTCCAGAGGGGGCGCTGTTGGCTGGAGGATTTCTGTATAAGAAGTCTAAGTTCTCATATGTCTGACAAGGCCTGCTTCCAGCATTACCATTGGCAGCATTACCCACACTCCAGCGGGCAAAGGAAGATCCACTACCTCCATTTGAGGACGGAGGAGAGCGGTTTTTGGGTAATGGGCTCACCTGGAAGAAAGTGGAAAGGAGCACGAGATTAATTTCTAGTTTCTCCTCAACTTTCTTTGTTTAATTTCATTTTATCACCATTTTCTCATTAGTGGAGGAGATTACTGTGGAAAACCTCAATAATGTCCTTCTCCAAAAAGGCTGTAAAAGGTTTTTTTGGCAGAGACAAAGTCAGCAATGAGATTGGCTGTGTGTGTGATGTTTACCCTTTCATCCAGGTCATCCTCGCTGTCATAAAACTCCTGAGATTGTGTCTCCCACATGAACTCCACGTGGATCTGAGAGTTGAACTTCCCACTCTGGGCCAGCTCCAACTTAAACACACAAACAAAGGAGCGCAAACACTCAATACTCTCGTCCACACATATCCAGTAATACTTAAACACATACCTAATCAGCTAAATTTCTACTGCTGAAGTAGTAGAAATTAGTGGGTAGTGAGCAGTGGGTTGTAATTTTAGACAGGGCAGGAATACATGTCAACACAATACATCACACATCCTTGTGCAATTTTGGGAACATATATTAATACAGAACTCCCTCCTGACTGGCAGTGATCAGTCATATCAGAGTGACCTTGGCTTCAATAGATGTTTAAAAAAAAATTGGAAAATGAGAAACCATTAGGAAAGAGCAAAGACTCTCCTGAGTCCAGAGTTACCTCATTGCAGCTTCCATATTAAAAATGTCAACATCTCAATGACAAATGTAAATTAATTCAGCCAATAAGTAAACAGGTTGGATTTTAAAGCTGCTTATTTGTGTGACCTTTTTCAATCTCTACACAACAAGCTTGTAAAAGAAGGTTGTGCATAATCAAACAGGATATTACTCAAGGCTGGTCGGATTCAGCAGGGCAGATGGCCGGTAAGAAAATAAAACCAGTTTATAAATGAGACACGGTGGGACCTGATGAGGATAAGATTCCTCATCCTGGGAGTGAGTCCTGAGCAGAGCTTTGTTGCACGGGGAGTTATTTCAAGGTAATATTTCCAGCTGTGGAAGTTGTCTTGTTTTGTTTCTGGAGTTGGCTTTCTGGTAGGCATTTTAAAGTTGCAACATGATTCCTAAGTTAAATGTACCTCCTGACTGTGTGTGTTCTTTGAATTTATGAATCAAAGCTTAAAGTTGAATTTAAAAAAGAAAGTGGGGTCTCACCAGCTCGATACAGAGCGCATGTTGCAGCCTCCGTGCAACATCAAGGGCCGTCTCTCCTGCAGAGTTCACTATAAGAAATTTGAACAAGAAATGGTTTTAGTATTTATTAATTGCACTGACTGAAAGAGAAGTAGAGTAAACAGAGTTAAAAGGTACCTGTTTGTAGGGCTGCCTTTGCTTTGAGCAGTAACTTGAGAGACTCAGGCTTGTGATGCAGGACGCTGTAGTGAAGAGCTGTGTTTCCTTCTGCTGTTCTCTTCTCCAGACAGTTGCTGTAGAGTGAACATACAGTATAGGCAGATGGTGTTAAATGCTGCCAAGTAGGGCTGGGCGATATGGCCAACATCTTCTATCATGATATGTCATTGGTAATTCAATAAATAAATAGTCTATATGAAATAACCACATGGTAAAACCGATTTTTGTATATTCCTTTGTGAATTAAATACCTGACAAATGAAAAGTATTTTCTCATTTTAAGAACATGAGTGCAAAATGAACATAACAGTTTCATACATTTTCATATCGTTTTGATGATATGTATCGTCATATTGCCCAGCCCTGTTGCCAGAACAATAGATACGAATCATAGGGTGCTTTCACAAGCCAACATTTAGTCCATTTTAATCAAACTCTGGTGCGATTTGTTTGGAGGCATTTGTTGAGATAGACACAGGTAAACAATAGGTTAACATGTGTGGTAGAGGACTGACTTGGACTTCTGCAGAAGTCTGATGTCTGCTTGACATCTGTGCCAAAGAGAACATACAGAATATGCTAAATAAAGTCCATAAAAAGAAGGGAAGGGATTTGTGTGCATAGTAAATCAGTACCGACAAAGTGAAAAAAAACGTTGACAGCAATATTTCAAAGTCTACGATTCCCTGCATAGAAGTGGCAGTTCTCGAGACAAAAAAGATAAATTTGCTTCTTTGTACATGCTCCTCAGCAAATTTTTTGTTTTTGTTTGGTCCGCTTTAATTTGTGCGCTGTGACACCAAACCAGACTAAATAGAAAACAAAACCAAAAGTATCAATTTCACTTGGATTCGGACTAGCCGAACGGATCATGGCTTGTGAAAGTGCCCGTACATGACTACTTGTCAGTGTCTGACCTGTTCTGGCAGAGGAAATCCACCAGCGCCAGAGAGCTTCTTTCCTCCACACGCACAGCAAGATGGAGAGCTGTCTCTTTGATCCCCTGAAACAGGAAGAAAAGAGCACAAATGAGGCCAAATTGTTGAACCTCAAAAAGAGGTTGTCCATCTGTACAAAACTTTTTTGCAGAGGTCGCCGTCGGTGAATACCTCAAGTGGCTGCATTTTGTTTCTGACAATCAAGACTAAAAGATATGCAACTAGAATACCAGTGAAGCCAATGTCAAAAGGTTGACAGTGAAACAACTTGTTTGTGTGTTAAAAAGTGAAAACATGCCTACAGCTTTAAGTATTATGTGTTTATGTGAAGTGCGAAAGGAGGGGCAGAAGAATGACATAGAAGTGCCTGCGTAATTCAATGAGCTTGTCTCACTTGTTCTCAAGAGACATGAGCTCTGACCTAAAAGCTGAAATAATAAACCAGCGACAACCAACACAAACAAACACACGCACATGCACGGTGAAGTAAGCAGTGTTACACAGACGGCTTATGCTGAGCAGGAAGTGTGTGACAGGGAGGGTAGAACATGATTAAAGACAAGAAGACGAGGCGTTGAGGAGAGACAGCAGAGGCGGGGAAAACAAGGGGAGAGAAAAAGGAGGGGAACGTTTGAATTAGAGGCCAGAAGAGATGGGAGGGCCTCCGATTTATCCACCCACATGAACTGTGCACACAAGAGGACAATTAACACATACTTCACATACTGTATCCATCCACACACCTCCTACATACTGTATGTTGTGGAACTTTTAACACTGGGAGGATTTGATTCTATTTTTAGCCATTTCAGTCACAGTTCTGAAGTGACAGGAACATGTTTTTGAAATATTGCACAAATGTATACGCGGCTGTAAACAAGCCGGGTGGGCGGCCTTGTCAGGATGCAGCAGCCATTCATCCTAAATACATGACATCTGTGGGAGTTTAAATTTGTGGGAAGATGATATGGATTTATTACATGCATTCCCAACCTAACAGGACACACTTCAGGAAGAAATGCTGGTGTGGAAATTCACTTGTGGCTGTAAATTATCCTCACCTGTCCTTCAGGCACTGTGATCGGCTTGGAGAGGTCCGCTCCCTCAGCGTAGAGCTGTAGAAGAGAAGTGAGGTCACGACTCTTCACAGCGTCGTACAGCCGCCCAGGGTCTGCTTCTTCTCTACGCAGGACATACCGACGCTCAGCGTACTTCGCCACAATGTACTCCTTCCTGGCATTCCTGGTTGTTAACACATTTTAATAAAAAATACAATAAATATATGTCACCAAATTCTTGTTTATTCCTTTGAACAATCAGATTGTTATTTTTTGTTATAAAAATCAGGGTCTCACATGTCACTTTGTGGCAATGGTTTGACTGAGTCATTTGGAAGGCCCGCCTCCATGATGTCATTGAATCTGGTGTTGCCAATACTGACAGCCAACTGAAATGACACAAGGCAGCCATTAAGATGTGACATAACAGCAATGAAAGGGAGACGGTATCATAATATCCAATTAGGAAATCTTGACAATACAAAATCCATCTGGTCTGTGTCTGTTTTTGTGTGAACGTGTGTTTAATACCAGAAGCTCAGAGGTGCTCAGTAGGTCCAGAGTGAGTGACTGAATCCTGGAGTAGTGGACACCCAGCTCTCTGTGGATGCCAGAGCACTCGATACAGGTCACGATACCCAGATTGGTCGATAGCCATGTTGGATCTGAGATGCACAGAGCAAAAGAAGTCTTTTAGAGACCCATTAGCACTCTAAAAACACAGCTTGATTTGATAAATGTTGAGGAATATTATCATACTGGCTAGAAAATATAATTGCTTATAAAAGGTACAGTGTGTAGGATTTGAATATTATGAATATTATATTCCATTTCTGCTTATAGATCCCCGAAATGCTACACACTGTTCCTTTAATCTGATTTATTTCCACATTTAATTCTGCAATGATCATCAACAACAACGACTGGGCTGACCTGGTGCTCCACAGTCAGCGCAGGCCTCGTTGCCAGGCATGTGTCGAAGCTCGGCGATGATGGATCGGGAGAGTTCCTGAAGCCCGCTGTCCTGGAGGTGGAGCTGGTCTCCTACCAACGCTGTGTTCAGGGCCTCCTCCTTGCTGTTCTGTAGTACTGACACCCAACTAAAGAACATACAGAAAATAATAAGTTAATAAAAAAGGCAAGATGTTATTTGTTTCCAAAATCCACATTTTGTAACAGCTCACAGGGAAAGCCACAGTTTGTGGCACCAAAGGAAACTAAAGGATCATCTCAGTCTTTTACCCAGAAGATCAAAAGCAATCCACCATGTGTTTCGCATGTGTTGTTGCTCAGTTGTCTATTGATAAGTCATCATCACTTTTACTTTCATGAGTTCTCTACCACCCGGACTCATGCTGAACCTCACGTCTTTCATTTCTAAAGCTCTGGTACTTTTCCCTTCAAACCATTTCCATCTCCCTCTGTCCCTAAACTCACACAGCACATTCACATCAAAGAATCTGCCCGGAGGCCCACACACAAGGGAAGGGTAAGGGACAGAAAACCCGACATGCCCCCCCTCAATCCCCACATCACAAAACACAAAGTTCCCTTGCTTGCTGTCTGTGGCTGGAAAGAGAAGTCCCACCCAAAACCAGCTGGGCCAGGGGGCTCTGAGAGGACAACCTTTTCTTCCTGCACCATTTAGTTTCTCTCCCTTTTTGGGCATTGTCAGCCCTGCTTGATTTTCACTGCATACATCATCGGACATATACTCCTCAGTTTTACTACACACTCTGATCTTTCTAGTTTTTCTTCATTTCCCATACAGACCTAAGCTCAAATATAGGTGCCTGACATGTAACAACTTGCTTACACAAACACAAAATACAAGTAAGGTTGGTAAGGTGGTGATTAAAGTTAGAAGCCAACAGTAGTGCCAACGCTTACATCAGACATTCCTGGTCGTCTTCTGCCTGGAAACGGTAAGTCCGATTATCTATGGAGAAGGAGAAGTGTTGGTTAGACATTGTCAGTGCATCTTGAGAAAAATAAATAAATCAACAGAACATGGAGTGAAGACGGTTTAAAAGGTATCAGGATGGTGGAAATAAAAGTTGCATGACCAGAAATGGCATAAAACAAGCACACAATCGCCCCTTTGTCACGTCACAACAGTTTGCATTAATCATAAGGAACCTCTGGCATTCATCCCAAGAAAAATGTGTCAGATCCCAGTTTCTACTAATGTGACCAGCTTCCACACAGCTGCACTGCACATTACTCTTTAAAGCCGTTACTAATGACGTGGAGGGTAAAGCTTTAAGGGTCAAAATTTAGAAATGAACCTACGAGTGACCAGGTCAAAGGTCCTCCTGTCCTCTGGGTTCGGCCGCACCTGACAGGTCAGTAGGTTCAACTTGGCTGGCGGTCGATTGATCTGAAGAGACACAGATGCTAATTTCAGCATGTATCGGAAAATTTGGACAGATTTCAAATGACCCTCTGATCTGAATCTGAATGCTTGGTGGCAGTTTAGCCCATGTGTCCTCACCGTACTGTGGGAAATGGTCAGGCAGCCAAATTTCACTCCACACTTCCTCTTCTGCCAAACCTTCCTGATCCTGCAGGATGAAATGCCAACGGAAAAAAAAAAAAATCAAATTTGAGAAACAAAATATACAGACTTTATACACAAACTATTGGCAGAACATCATCAACCTGGATGATTTCTGTGCAGTGCAGTAAAAGTGTTAACATATACCCCTTGAATTGAGTAATGGTGATCTACACACTGTGTAGCTTACTCCTGTTCACAGCGTTTCACTCTTGTTTTTATTATCATGATTTAATCAGTTAAAACGGCTGAGAACGTGTTCTGTTTTGTGTCGGTGGCCTGAGGAAAGTTTGCTCTCCCCCCCGTCTCCTATTCACCCTACTGAACCACATCCCCTCTCCTTATCACACTGTAATCTAGCTCTGTGTGTATATATGTGTGTGTGTGTGTACGTGTGCGCATGACGCAAAGAAAGCTGGATCCGTTCAGTTAGCCGGTCTGCCAATAAGTTCCACAAGAGGGGCCCCTGCTTGAATCTTCATCTCACTATAATGAGGACCAGGTGGGGCAGACAAAGTTAGAATCCCCCTTCTCTCTCTCCATGCCTTACTTGCTTACTCTTCAGCCAGCTCTGATCACTACTGCCGTCGACAGCAAAATTTATAACTTTAAAAACTTTAAAACTGTTAAAATATGAACATGAAAGTAAACCCAGAAGTTTTGCAGTAACACAAATTACTGTTGTTTGTTTGAGTTTGAGCTACGACACTTTAAATTACATGATTATTTATTGGCTTTACAGCATGATGATGTTCATATCTTGTGTTTAATTCTAATACAATACTTGTATTATAACTGCTTGACATTTGGACACTGTAACTAATGCAATTACTCACCCATCACTCTTCTTGAGCAGGAAGCCAGATTTCTCTGTCCCATACTTCTTGTTGCCCTGTGGTTGGTGGATGCTATACCCGTTGCCAGAGTTCTTCCTGTTCAGGTACTCCTGGGATACAAACAGAGATTTAGGACTTTACATCACAGGCTTCAAGCCAGCTCTGAAAATTTGGCAAGAGTAATCTGATGACATCAACTAGCAATTAAAGCCGTCTGCCGCTGGACTTTTTAGGGCGCTTTCACAAGCCAACATTTAGTCCGTTTTAAATCGAATGCTGCGGTTCAACCCCTGTCGAGGTTCGTTTGGGCGATTGTCAACGCAGTAATCGTACTCTAGTGCGGACCAAAACAACCGGTCTGAGACCGCTTCCAAGCGAACCAAAATGTAGGCTGCCTGCGCGGGCATTTGTTGAGATGGACACAGGTAAATGACAGGTTAACATGAGTGGGAGAGGGCGGACCTGGACTTCTGCAGAAGTACGTGACATCTGGGCCGAAGAGAACACACAGAAAATGCTAAACAAAGTCCGCAAAAATAGTGACGTTTATAAAGTCATTCAAGATAAACTGGAGAAGAACGGATTTGTGTACACAGTAGATCAGTGCCAAGTCAAAGTGAAAACACTTCGACAGTAATAAATCAATTTCCTACATAGAAGCGGCAGCTCTCGAGATGAAAAAGATAAATTTGCTCCATCGTACACACCCCTCAGTGAATATTTTTTCTATTTGGTCTGCTTTGATTTGTGCACTGTGAAGCGGACTAAATTGAAAACAAACCAAAAGTATCAATTTCACTCCGATTCGGATTAACCAAAGGCTTGTAAAAGCGCCCTTAAGAGTCCACATTTTTGTTTACATAGTAACACAGTATACCTGAAGATCTAAAGTGTTCAAACTCAAGGTACATTACATGTAATGAGTATGACAATGATGCAAAATGAATAATCATACCTCTTTCCCCTCCACTTGCAGAAGTAATCTGAGAGAATCCCTCAACTGAGTGAGTTGTTTTACCTCCTCGTCCTGGTCCAGACGCACCTAAAACGCACCATTAAAGTCAGTTTATTCAATTACAGCAATAGAAAGTTTAATTACTTGGAAGAACGACATGTTTTTGTGTTCTCCCATGTTCATTTTATCATATGCAATGTTTTTTTGTATTTGTTCCAAGTATTGGGTGTGGAGTGACAATACATCAGAGCTTTGTGTCATGGCCTAAATAATGCAGAACAGAGCTCAGTACTGGGGTGTGCCGTCCTAGGAGGTTGTGCATGTGTTAAAGCAGCAGCAGGTTGACCGGTCTTCCATGCAACATAAGTCCGTTTAACGGAAATATTTCAGCCTTTTTTCTGGGAACCATAACACAGATTCTGTCTGAATTTCCTTCTTGAGGCTGAGGTCTGGCATGTCTGAGCGGGTTTCTGTTATGCCTAAGCAGAACCAGAAAAACCTCTAACGTTCCTAGGATCACAGTTAACAGCCTGTTTCCAGTACTGTCTCCAGAAAGGGGACTGGAAACCAGTCGGTGTGGTAGGAGAAATAGGTGTGCAGCAGGGAAGGAATGAAAATAAGGGATGCTTTCAGTTTCATCTTTTTGGAAATAGGGGGAAAGCATTTCTGGGAATAGACTGCAATAAGAGCCTCTGCCAGTGGGTTCAGCTGGGGGGGAAGTTTCAGAGGAGGGGGGAGAGACTGAGGTTTTGGCTGTTGTGGAAGAGTAACAGAGAAAAAGTGCTATAGGAGGTAATAAAGCACAATGTGATTTACAGTGAGAGCTTTACTGCCTTCTTGGACACAGTTTTACCTTCTGTGGCTGAGAAAAGGCTGACAAGTGAACAAAACAAGTGTGGGGGAGGATTGAGGATATGATAACATCAATATGTATGTGCATGTGTTTTGTGAATTGTGATAACATCAGTTTGAGTCAGTCAGCACAACAGCAGTTACCACAGACCTCAACCTTGGACCTCTTAATCATGACAAATATTCATCTGAAATCATAACAGTACTGGTTGCAGACGTTAGATGACTAACATTTCCCCCTATAAACACTGACTTGATATAACGCAGGTAGACAGACAAACCAGCAGCAGCTGCTGTGTTTTTACCGTGTGAACAGAAGCAGCAAGCTTCTCGATAAAGGGAGTGAGATTTTCAGCAGCTTTCAGCCCATCCTGAAAGAAACTGAGAACAGAAAGAGAAAAAATGCTGAGTCATGATGGTAATTCAGTTCAAACATCCTAGTTCACACCAACCAAAACATCACATGCTAAAGCTGTATAAGCAACTCCATTCCCACATGAAACCTTTGGTATGATTAAAATGGGTAAATGGTTTACAACAGTAATAATAGCTTGTAAAAGGAAAATGAAAACCAAAGAACCTCAACTATTAAGCAAAATCTCTCACTGAAACCCCGAGGTAGAAATCAAACCCATATGTTTTTTTTAGGCCAGGAAAGAGTAAAAAAAAAAAAATAGATTTCTGCTTCTTATTTTACATCTAGAACAAAATGGCAACAGAAAATAGTAAAGCTGAGACTGACCTGAGTTGGGCCTGGAAATATTTGATGAGGCTCTGGAGAAGATCAGGGCCCTGACGCACCTTGAGCTCCTGGATCTTCAAAAGATACTGAAAGCATAAACACAGACTGTTAAAAACAGCTCCAGAAATGGCAGCTCTCCAAGAAAAGGCCAGATGGATCCACTAAAACATTAAGCCTGAATATGAAAATGAGACATCAAATAACGTCACCATTTTCCAGTACCCATAATTTAAGGCTCATCCTAGAATACACATCTTTATTATCCTGTTTGTAATGAGCGGCTCCTTGCTTTCTAGGACACTGCTTCATGTTGTTCCAAAGGTCATCGCCTTTTTCAACACTCCAGCCAGTCAGTGAACCTTGTAGACTGAAACTGGAAAAAGTCTTTGCTCAAAAAAATACAAATAACAGACACATAGTGCAGGCTTTATTGTGAATAATTTCCAGACCTGCATAAATCCTGTGTGTGGAAGGAATGACTACACTGTTTTTGCTCCATAAAACCCGAGTCTGAATCCATCTGTCTCTTTGTAGCTGAAGCGAAGACCGGCTCAGTGAAGTGTTTCTGTCCAGTGTTTATTTGTGTGAGCTTGTGTGTGTGTTTCTGACTGTTTTTATGTATGCAGCGTGAAAGAAAGAAAGACCAAGAGACGGAGGGGTGGAGCGGTTCGCAACAAGTGGAAATTCCATTTTCCCTGCCTCTCCTCTTTGTCTCAACAGCTGGTCTCAGTCAGGATTAGACTTTTTTTCTCAGGGTTCACTCCAGCTACATATGCACACTTTGCTGAGACTACAGTCACTTGTATGTTAACGGCACTACCAGAGCATTTCGCAAGAATTTCCCCCAATTTGACTCTCAGATGTGCGTCATGAAACATTTTTTCATCTGCCTTTGAACTGCACTTTCCAATGAGTATGACCAAGCTCTACTGCAGCTCTGCAAGACGCAACCAATTAACCTCATATTTGACTTTCTAAAACATATTTTCCATCATAGGAATTACTGGAGGGACACAAAAGGGATGGACTCTGGCCATCCAGTGGATGGAATATGGATTCCACAAAGCAGGCCACCCATACCCCTTCAGGTAGGTGAAAGGTGTCTGGTATTTTGACTGGCACTAATCCCTCACCTCGCACATTTGCAGCTGAAAGGTCCTTCTCTCTCTCTCCATGTCCTCCCCTCCGTCTGATCCCTCCGTCCTGATCAGACCCAGCTGCCTGGTCTTCTCCTTCCTCTCCTTCTCTAGCTTCCCTCTGATGGGGGGAAGGGAAGGATAAAGAAAAAAGAGAAAGGGTAAGAAAGAATCATCCATGTGCACAATGTACTTTACAACTCTTTAATCTGTCTAATCAACTCTTTCTATAATGATTAACTTTTTGAGAATTTGTTTTTTCCTTCCTCATGGGGGGAGGTAGGGGGTGGGGGGTGGTTGGATGGAAGACAAAAAGGGAAAGGTGAACTCTGCTTACAACGTTATAAAACACTTTAAACCACTGTGCACCGTCAGAATGAGATCAAATCAAGGCTGCGAAGTGCAAAGCCTTGGTTTTATTTCACAGCACTGTAATGGAGAAAGGCCATGGGGAATGAACTATTATCCTATTAACCTCTGCTGTTACATCCACGTCTATGACCCAGTAAAACACCAGCAAGAACTGTGAATGTGCAACGCGATTCTCCTTAGGCAATAACATCTGTCTCAGGCATCTGTTACTTTTCTCTCATGAAGCATGAAGGCTAAAAGATGAAGAATTGGACTACAATCGCACAATATGCAGCCATATAAGTGTGAAGTAACAAATTAAGTGTGCGTGTATGGTTAATTACATTTTGATGTCATACTCCTTCCAACTCTTCTCCATCTGTTTCTTGAGCTCCTGTAGAAAAGAGAAGAGGAATAAAAGTGCTTAAAATTACAAGGTTCAACTTTATTTATATACCACCTTTCATATAATCATACAGTCCAAAGTGCATCACAGAGCAAGATTAAAACAGCACAGACAGAAAACGAAACAGAAAAGCAAAAAATAGACAATATATAGAATTTTATAGACAATAAAATGTAAAAAATAAATAAAAGTCACTAGAATAAACAGGCACAAGAGATAGAAATAGCATGAAAACCACTGATTAAGACTTAAAAGCTAAAGCAATAAATGACAATAAATGACGAGGCACCTTCAGTAACTCTCCATGAATCAGGTGAGGCAGTGTTTTACAGTACCTGTTATTATCTGCGTAGCTCTGAATAGAGCCAGACAGTTCATGCACAGAGACATGATTACTCACATTATGCTAACTACTCTGCTATCTTGCTGAACTAGATTTCAGTAGCACTTTTCCTTCCTTCACAGTGATAGTGAAGCAATGTTCAGCTGTTGAATCAGCTGTTTCAAAGACAGGGCAGTGACAGCAGCTTACAGAGGCATTAGCCTGCTATTACTCACTCGTCTGTCTGTCTGTAAGTCAAATCAAAAGGACAGATACTAAGCAAGACAGATCGGTTAAGTATGGGAACATAGTTCAGTCTTACTCAATAATCTGCATAAATAGCCTCATCTTATCCAATATCTTAGTAGGCTCAGCTCAGCTGCGTCTACGACAGAGACAGACAGGATTACCTGCTTAAAGAGGAAATCCTCCCTATAACTGATTTTACATTGCGATGTAATTATTTTGGACAGTAACGTCAACATCTACTAATGCAGACATCCGAGCTGCAAAAAAGCCCCACATTCAAATAACTTCAGCATGGGTGCTATAGTGAAAACTGCTTCTTTATTCACTGTAGAGCTTGACAATACATTGATATAATACCATTTTAAACAAGACCAGATATGGTTATTTTGCCATAATTCTGGGAGCTACCCCCAATGCGATCTCCTCTCATCCTGCAGTCTACATTACAGATAGTTGATCAAATTTGCTTATATTATTGAGCCGTAGCTGAGTGAAAAGAAAATTGAAAGTTTCTCAAAATGTACTTGTGTGTAAATCGGTGACAGCACCAATAATAATCTCCAAAATATTGTCACATTATCAATATCAAAATAAGCATTTTTTTTCAACAGCATTGTGCAGCCCTGATCAGGATATGTCTCTAGATGACCGCATCACTACAGACTGTCTCTCTGCTGTTCAAGTTCACAAATAAAAACTCAGCCGTCTCTTCTCTCCGCTGCCATCTGGAAGGCGCTACAGGGCGTTAAAAACCTGCACGCTCAAAAACAGCTTTTATCGCAGAGCCATCATTGAACAGAACTCCACAAAAGCACACCACAGGACTAAAACTAAAATTGTTTTAAATGAGGGAATGTGCAATAACCGTATACATGCAGTAATATCTTTACAAAGTGCAATAGTAGCTGGATACGCCACTTATTTGTATTTATTTATCTTTTTTTATTGTTGATATGTAACTTCTATTTATTGATACTTCACTTTGACTATTTTTCAAAATATCTTTTTTGTGTTATTACTATGGCAGGTGTGTGTGTGTGTGTGTGTGTGTGTGTGTGTGTGTGTGAGGTATGTTGAATGTACCGTTTTAAGAGCTGCACAGCAAATTTCGTTGTAAAATGTTTGCAATGACAGTAAAGGCATTCTATTTTATGAACTGTTAAATATCATAGAACTGGGTACTATTATTCTCCATATTCTCTCTGTTCTAAAACAAGTCAGCATCATGTGTATACCAGTTTAGCCTGCAGTTTTATTAATATTTAATGCATTTGTAATAAAATATAGACTCACTAGTCTGCTGTCCCGGAGTTCTGACTTCAGCACATTTTCCAAAGGAAACGCCATGATGTTGTTGAGGTTTTGTACCTGAAACATGTAAAAAGCAAATGAGTTAAAGGTACAGTGTGTAGGATTGGGCGGCATCTAGTCGTGTGGTAGCAGATTGCGAACAATTGAGTACCCCTCCGCTCACTCCTCCCTCTCTAAGACTGTGGTAGCGTGAGCCACAGAGTGCAAAACCATGGTGACGGCGTTCGCCTCGCTCAGGGGCCATCGTTACCATAATAACACTACTTAGAGCAATGGAAGTCAGACGGCGGATGGCGGTACCACGGTTTTGAACTCTGCGGCTCACATTACCTCTGGTTCACGAGCGTGTTGGAGAACTACGGTGGCCTTCAGGTAATGTAAAAACACGAAAGGCTCTCTCTAGAGCCAGTGTTTGGTTTTTCCTTTCTGGGCTACTGTAGAAACATGGCAGACTCTGAAGAGGACCCGCTCCCTATGTAGATATGAAGGGCTCATTCTAAGCTAATGAAAACACAACAATTCTTAGTTTCTGGTGATTATATACCGATGAAAACAGTTATGAATATTATATTCCTTTTCTGCTAATAGATCCCCTAAAATGTTTCACACTGTTCCTTTAATAAGTTAAAAATATTCCACTTTATGTTACAGGTGGCCCTTATCTCTTGCAGTATGAGCAAACACTCACATGCACACACGTTCTACACACTCCCATCTCCCTATGGACCCCCATTTCTGGGAATGAGTCTGGATAAATCAAAAACATGGTGATTCAGTCATTTTGAACTAGTGATTCATGAAAAGAAAACACTCAACAACAATCTACACTATGAAGATTTTTGATCCAAGGGGGAAAATGACGCAATGACTTTCATTACTGTTGGTGAACTGAGCTGTGTCTATCGTGGATCTGGGGAGTATGAATCACAAAAACAACCGGCATGACCCCCACAGGTTGAGTTTTACAGTCATACGTAATTACCACAAAGCCCTCCATAGAAATACATCACATCTTTACTTAGGTATGCAGCACGGCTACATGCATTATCCATCATTTCCTGTCCACGAGTCTCCTGTTGACCACTGTCGAAATTTACAGAGTCTGTTGTCACTGCAGCCTTTCCATGGATCCTGGTGGATTAGCTGCACCCTGCTCTTAACATAAATAATGTCCAACCACTTCCGTGAGCTGACTGCGGAGCTGACCTTCATATATTGACACAGAGGCCTGGAGACTGGTAAGATTGTTTTGGTTGGCATCCAAAAGCTGAGGTAACTAACAGATAAACCTTGGAGTTCTGACACAGGGGAATAACCACTCCTAAAGTGTCAACACATGTACAAATGACACGGATCAATGCATGCATGCCTGTATGGGAACACTGGGAAAAGCAGACAAACACACACGCATGGCATTAAGGGACACGCTCAGGTTGATTTTACAGTACAACTCCTTAAATCACCCCCCTGGACCCACTTCCTCTTCACATCTGTATGACCCAGTCTCCCCTGTGAGGTCTTGATTGACACATTGGAGGGAGTTTGTGAGACGGTGTGTGTTGACTCACACATGGAGGCCTGCGATGAATTATCATCGCCATAGAAACTATCAGTGGGAGGGTTCCGGACGACCCCAGATTTTGGAGTCAAGAGGCGCGAGCATGCAGCTGTTGAAAACCCCTTTCCTATTGCGGTTGCACACACTTTTTACTCCAGTGTTAATTTTGGCAGCTATTTTATATTTAGCCTTAGTCTTAAAACGAAAATGCTTATTAGTTTTAGTCACATTTTAGTCATTTTTATCCTTCCTAGTTTTAGTCTAGTTTTAGTCGACGACAACTCAAAACGTTTTAGTCACCGATTTAATTTTAGTCAAAATGTTTTCTCTCAATTTTTGTAATTTAATCTCTTTCACATAAAATTTGATCTTATTATTATCTGATGAAAAACACAGTTTGAATGATTAAGAGTGCAGCTTTGTAGTTAGTTTGAGTCCTCCTGACTGCGCTCATTAATGATGCGCGGTTCAGTTGCACCCATCGGTCCCAGCCAATACGCCCACCCAGCATGTAAAAATATGCCTTACTCAACCGCCCGAACCCGACCCGCAAACCGCCAACTCTATGGATTATAGCAGCACAATTGTCAGGATTGAGGTGTGAGACAAGAAGGATCGAGACGGACTGAGCCCCACCGCCGCAGCATGTTGTGTGGGGGGAAGATAAGGTGGAAGAGATTGTTTTTAAACTACATTTTAGTCTTGTCTTTTTTCGTCAACTACACGGTCACCATTAGTGTTTAATGATGTTGAGGCCGTCTCGTCATCGTCTCGTTTTAGTCATGGGAAAAAAGGTCGTTGACAAACATATTTCATCATAGTTTTTTTTACTCTGCTATAATGAGCACACACATACACCCAGCATATTATGGGAGGGATTTGGGGTTCTTTCACCTGCTGCTGTTTCAAACTAAATTTTAGTCTTTATTTCCATCCATGCTCCCTCAGTCCCCGAGGTTTTGCATGTGTGATTTGAACTTTCTAGTAAAGACAGTTAGTTTGAGCAAGCCTCTCCTTCCACTTCCCCTTTTCCTCTTTCCTTACCAGATTTTTGAAGAGGGCCGTGACCTCTCTGGTAAACACAGCCAGGTTGAGGAACCCTGTTGAGACTTCGTTGTTGTCCTGGGTCAGGTGACTATTCCCCAGGTTCTCCAGCACCTCAACATACTGCTCCTTGTTGTCCACGTGGGCTGAAAAACAACACACATGCACATCAAGTTAGTAGAGACATCGACCGTTAAAGGTGACTCAGAATTGAGTTACAAGTCGGGGAAATCTTAGGAAGACATATTGACTTGCTCTGCTGCAGTGAGAGTATTTTAACAAGACAAGCATGTGGGATAAATTAGTACTGGTTTCCACCCATCCTGGAGCTGGAGACAGACAAACATATAGAGAGCCATGTTTCTCTGGGGCTTATAGGTCACTTTCCCGAGGGTCATGACCTCAGTGGGCTCTCAGTCTGTTGAATTTATGTGGAAAAAGGCTGATGGAAAAGAATCTGAGCTCTGACTGGCACCGCATTGGTTTACATTTCACTAGTTGAGGTTTCACCCTACAGCTATTTTAAAGCAAGGCTTAGATGAAGACATCAAATAACCACAAGTTACAATTCAAGTCCTATGAAAATAATAATTTTCAAATCAACAAAGATGGGCACCAGATGGACAATAACAACCGAATGTCTGTTCACAGTCATATAGAAACATCTTGGCTGACTTTGGAAAACCCCAACATTAAGGCAGGCAAAAAATTATAGTTACGGATTAACAATTTAAGGAAGTAGTAGAGGAACATATGGCCCAGACATCTGCGGACATTTCCAAAGCAGACTAAACAGACAAAAGCAGAAATAAGCAGAAGTACAGTAAGTTAATATCTTCTGCTCTGGTTTCCACCTCAAGACAGATATAAAACGGTAAACTGACGGTAGCTGGGAGACAGACTGACACAGTCGTACTAACTGGCTGAAAAGTAAAAGTGATTTATAACAACAAAATTCTGATTTTATGGAAAGTATGCAGACACACTGCAGGACAGAGGAGACAAAATCATGGGGGAGCTGGACGAACTGAGCCATTACGTCTGCATTAAAAGAAGTATTATAACAGAAAGCAACATACATGCAGCTATCAAACAACAAACCGCTGAGTCACAGAGGAGCTAAGAGGATGATTTTACAGTTGACCTTTAACTACCAGATACCAGCAGAGCAACTCAACTCTTTCACTCCCCTGCCAGGACACACACAGACTCGCAGGCCACAGCATCTTGGCAGAAAAGTGGTACTTAGAGGTTTATGGGAATAGAGAACGAAAGAAGAGAACATCTCACCATGTGTGTGTGTTTTTGCATGTGTGACACAGTAACGGACCATCAGATGGGAGGCGTGGGCGTACGACTGCGTCCGTATGCGTGGTGAGTCAGACTGACGATTAACATCGGGACTGATTAAGGGGTTCAACAACATAATGACAGAGGGGGGGGGGGGGCTACCTTGGTTATATTACTGGAACTAACCCATATGATTCTACTTACATACAGAAGAGGAAATAAAGAAGTAGGGTGGAATAATCATGGAGCGCTTCTCTGCAGCTACAACATTACTGCCGACTGTATCTAGTTGCCTAATTCTGGGCAGCTGGCTCTCTGACTCATTTTTTACTAAAAACTATGAGTTGAAGCCTCGAAATGGAAAGCAGGCACAGAAAAACAACTTCAGGATATGTTGTGCAGTTCCTCCGTTTCTCCCGCGCATTTTTGAGGTGAACACTCACATCTTGTGCATGCTCAGTGCTGATAGATCCATGGGCAAGCTATGGTGACGTACTGTAGTGACACATACACACTAACAAAAACATTCACTTAGTGACCCGGTGGATCTGCAAGGTCACTGTATAGCACCTCGTTGTTGCCGAAACCACACATACCATTTGCTTTAACACAGACACACACACATACACCACAAAGTATGGATATAAACACAATCACCCAACATCCCACGCACACTGGTCCCATAACAAGGGGCCTCACTCATAAACACCACTGCCCACATGAGCTTCATGATGTCATCTCAAGGCTTGTACAATGAATTATGTGGAGGCCCCCCTATGCACTGAACAGCTCATCCTGCCATAATAGAGGCTGACCTTTACTTAAAAATTAGATGCAGAGCTGACATGCTTCATTAGTAGGGACAGACATCGTTCTTCATGGATTTTGTAAGTCGTCAAAAGATGTGTTGTAGTAATGTATTAACACACTACAACTTGTGTACAATATTACAAGATGAAAGTTCATTCTTGACCTGGTAAATAGTAGTTCGACAAAACAATCCCAACTCAAGGTCTGCTTACTGGGCTTTTTGTGGAGCTTTCTTCTGCATCACTTGCTCCATGACATGTGCTGATGAAAGCTCTGGAGAAGCCAGTAAGTAGCCCTTGAGTTGAAATTTCCAAGGTCAAGAATGAACATTTTTGCATAACTTTAAGTCAACATGGATAAGAAATAGAGCTGCAACTAACGATTATTTTCATTGTCGATTAATCTGTCAATTATATTCTTGATTAATCGATTAGTTGTTTGGTCTGTACAATGTCAGAAAATGGTGAAAAATGTCGATCAGTGTTTTCCAAAGCCCAAGATGACGTTCTGAAATGTCTTGTTTTGTCCACAACTCAAACAAATTCTGTTTTCCATCATAGATGAGTAAAGAAACCAGAAAATATTCACATTTAAGAAGCTGGAATCAAAAAATTCCTCTAACCAATTAAACGATTATTAAATTAGTTGGCATTTAATTTAATAGTTGACAACTAATTGGTTAATTGTTGCAGCTCTAATAAGGAGTCCTCAAAGTGCTGTGGATGAAATCCTAACAGCTACTCAGCCAGCTGAGTAAACGCCATCCCCCAATTATGACCATGTAAAACAGTTAAAAGTTCTGGAAAAAGCTAGTAATTGAGCCCTGAGTTGACATGGTAATGTATTTTGTGACCCACTGATACTTACAGAGTCCAGAAGTGTGTATAGTTTTGATCATCTTCTTCATCCTCTGCAGAGTTGTGAGGTCCAACTCCAGAGACTGCAATAAAACAATGAGACAAAGATAGGTGTGAAAATTCAAAATCATGAATAAAATAAAGATGTTTGCACTTTTAAAATACCTCCATCCAGTTGTTGGCTAATCTGATTTACTAAATAACTGAGTTTAAGCAAGATACACATTGAGGCAAAAATTCTGTAAAACCAATGTCGCCACACAGAAGTCCGGCTCGTTGATTTGCAACATTAACTGAAATTGAATAATAATATACCAAGAAATATCAATCAAGAGGATAACTACATCAGTATAATCAGTACAGGCAAACCTCTGATGATTGGAAAACTCATGTAGTTTCACAGTATATATCCTCTTATTGCCAAACCCAACGACATTCAAGCCATCTATGGCTGCAACTATCGATTATTTTCATTATCGGTTAATCTGCTGATAATTTTTTCAAATGATTGATAATCGTTTAGTCTATGAAACGTCAAAATTGCCATCACAACTTCACAGAGCCAAACGTCAAATGTCTCGATTTTTTCGACCAAAAGTCCAAATACCCAAAAGTATGTAGTTTACATTATGATACATGACAAAGAAAAGCAAGAAATCCTCTCATTGGAGAGGCTGGAATTGGAGAATATTGGATTTGTTTCACTATTTCTGCTTAAAAAATTACTGAAATAATTGACAATTATGTTTCTTTCAATCGACTAATCGTTTCCTCTCTATTATAATCTTTCATAGACGTAAGAATTAATACTCAAATATGCCAATGTTTGACTTGTGTTTGCTTTACTGCTCTCGAGGTTTACAACAGTAGGTATGTGTGTGTGTGATAGTTATGCTTAATTTTCTCACGCCGTGACTAAAGCGAACAGGTGAGTGAGTCAGCACTTTCCAGTAAGACAAACGTCGGTCTTGCGTTGTTATCACGTATAACCCTGAATGATGTCAGTGCTTTTATTTCACTTTTCAGGCTGAAGCAACACTTTCTCACATTGAGACACACGATACATGATGTAGACAAAACGCAGTCAGTTGGATTCATAGCAATTGGACAATCAATCTCTTCCAAACCGAAAAAGTTTGAAACTACATCCTGTTTATTCTCCTCAAAGAGGCCACTTGTTTTACTGAGCTAGACATGCGGCACTCCACCTACGAGCCACTAGAAATAGCTTTAATGAGCTAGTAATCTAGACTTAACAGAGACTCTGCCTTGATAGATGGTGTTATTTACATGCCCCAGTCTTTCCCGGTCAAGTTCACTCCCTAAGTGTTAGTTCACTAATTAAAAGGCGGTGTCATGTTGTGTAATGCGACCCTGCAGACAATGAATGGGAAAGTGATTTAGTGGAGACTGGAGATGGGAGTTGCTCATTGCCGATGCTGCTGCTGCAGCAGTTTCCTCTCCTTGGTAAGTTGGTTGGCAGACAGGGGACAAACAGTGGAAACAAGCTGGTGCAAGTTACAAAACAGGTTGTTTGTTGAATTTTGTGAAATAAATCAGCAGACCGACAGCCCACTCGTTAGTCGAGACAGACAAACTGACACACACATCCCTTCTGGAGAGAGTAATGAGCTCCACCTGTAAGCGTACTGATGTTGAGAAACTACAGTGTCTTTACAGAGCCTGTTTGTGCCTGTATGCAAGGTTGTGTTCACCTGCTGTCAGGGTGTGTGCGCGACTGCTGTCAGCAGTGTATGACTAACTGATATCTGATGCGTATTCATCACATTAACAAGGTGCGATGACACACTTAGCAGCAGGAAAACCCACAGTATTGCATTTCAAACATGTTAACCATGAGAGAAAACTTTAAATCTGTTTTCCTAAAACAAACATTTATGGAAATGACATGCAAAGACAATTATAGCTTTCAGCTGTAGAAAATGAAACCATTCCTTATCTGTCTTTCTCTCTTTATCGTTGCCTCTAATCAGCAGTAATAAGTAACAAGCAGCCGAGTGTATGTCGGGGTAAATGGTGTCTCTGTCTCCCTGCCATGCCGCCATAAACCGCACACATGCCCACACATTACCCTAGCCATTAATCAAGCTTGTCCCTGCTGAGAAGACTAAACATAATAACCATAGATCTATCTATAAAGAGACTGTTGCATTTACTGTCTGTCTGTGTGCACAGTGCACATGTGTTGGATTCCAACATGTCCCTCCCCAGAGCAGCTATTCCAGTTATGTATTTTCCAGTATGTCATGGCCATAAATAAGGTTATTATCCCAAGATAAATAGACAGCTGTGTAAAACTCTTTATAAACCCTGGACTCTGCTGCGTCGATCTCTTCTCAGCAGTCAGTTTCTAGCCAGGATGAAGACCTTTCATCTCTCACAGACTTGTTAAGACTCTGTGCATTATTGAGTGATGTATACAAACTGGATTACGTCAGTTTATATCAGTGAAATATCAGGATATCTGCACTATAGACTGAATTACTGCTGTCAAACTGTCAAATTGCATAGGGAACTATGTCATCTTCCCCCGCATAGTGTATATCTAGGCAAATTTTAGAAAAAAATGTCCTTGATTTACAATTTGTAACAGCAAAATCCCGATTCAAACTAATGTGAGCTCTAGCTGCAAACACAAATAGATCTTGGGTTACAGTAGAAAAGTGAAACATACTGTTATCTTACAAGGAAGACAGACAAGGAAGGATTGACTTGTGTGCACGCTTGGATTATTTGCTTTATGACCGAGTTCACCACAGCCACCCTCCGTTTCCTCCTTTGCCGGGGAGTTTTGGGGGAATAGATTTCAAACAAACACAAACGCACACACACCTCAAACAGGCTATGTACCAGGTTAAATAGACAAAATGCACTGACTGGCCTTCAAAGACATGCTTGCAAGCAATGACGAACGTGTGTGCAAGCTTTAAACAATGCCTTACTCTGTGAAAGTACCACACTGGTCTCTGGCATGTCTGCTGTGCGGTGAGTGTGTGTTCTGTTTGTGTCACAACACAGTCTGACTTCCTTGAGGCGGAAAACAAGGCCAAGTAAACTATTTGTATGCTACACTACCTCATGTAACCTTTACTTTTCTACTGAACCAGACCAACTAGCACTGAATCACCATGAGTGCCAACAACCAGATTTTCTGAAGACAGTACAACCACACACAGAAAACACACAGAATTTGACAAGCAGTGACAAATATGACAGTTTTGAGGACTCCAATTTTATGAAAATGGTGCAAAAACTGTGAAATTGTCCAGTTCAGAACCAGAGTCTTAGTCCCATGGGCTAACAGGGATTAAAAGAGCACCTGGTCGCCCACAAATCAGCTTGTCTTTACAGAAATGTGTTGCCCAAACACTAGTTTGTGCACATTGCACCTATCTCATGTAACCTTTACTGTTCTGCTGAACTGTTGAACCAGGTCAGCCTGCACTGAATCACCATGAGTGCCAACATCCAGATGTTTCTGAAGACAGTACCACCACACACAGAAAACACACAGAACTTCACCTATCCCATGTAACCTTTACTTTTTTCTGTTCAGCCTGCAATGAATCACCATGAGTGCCAACATCCAGATTTTCTGAAGACAGACCTTGACAAGCAGTGTCAAATAAGACAGTTTGGGGTCTCCAATTTTATGAAAATGGTGCAAAAACTGTCAAATTGTCCAGTTCAGAACCAGAATCATATAGTCCCATGTGCTAACAGGGGTTAAAAGGGCACCACCACAAATCAGCTTGTCTTTACAGAAATATATTGTCCCCCAACAACACCAGTTTGTGCTCATAAAAACACATTGCACCTGTAATAGCATTAGCTAAAGTCAGCTATTTCAGCTGTTGTTGTAATGAAAGTACTGTTTTATCAAAGCTTGAGACAATAAAGTGCTCACCTGGAAGCAACGTTGAACAACTTCAAAGAAACTGTTAAACGACATAATTGTGCATTGTAAACGGCTAAAGCTGTCACCTGGCTAAGAAAAAAAACAAAGACAAGGTAAGCTAGTTACTGAGTGCACAGGTGAGCGTGAAGCGCGTCATCAGCCATACAGGTATGCTAGGCTACATATGGACAGACAGGTAAACAACAGACAACAAAAGGTGCATGTTTCTCTTCATGTTTCTCTGCGTGTTTCTCACCTCCTCCACGGTGGAAACTGTGTTCCGACAGTCGCTCATTTTGGACTGAAAACTTGAAGTCCCCGGTGAAGACAAATCCTCGTTTGTCAGGACTACGAAGTCCGATATGCTGATTCTCTCCGGCATGTTTCGCGCGAAACGGATCCGACAATCAATCACAGAGGAGGGGGGATTAAAAAAGTGTGCCAAAGTTTTACGCACGGGTGTAAATCCCCATTTGAAAGGAAAATAAACACTTCACTCCTCCATTGTGTGCAAGAAAGCAGCTGAAAACTGTATTCCTCAGAGTGCTGGTGGCTCCTAAAAAGCGTCTGTAAGGTGGTAAAGTTGCCTTTAAAGCGGACCTGAGTGTCTTCAGTTCACACAACGAAAGTGTGTGTGCGCATGGAGAGGTGCGCCAGCTCGCGCTATTGTCCGCCCAGCGAGGGAGGAGGGAGCAGACTCCATCATCATCATCACGTGGGAATGTTTGTGCTTTCTGGCACTCTGCAGAGAGAGAGAAGAGAGTGAGTGTGTGTCCTTGCTCTCGTCTCTTTTCATTCTTACTTCTCATTTCTATGCAAACTCCAGAGAGTCTGCAGTGTGGTCGCCATGGATATATGCATAATACCTCATTCATGGACTGAACTGAAGGGGAGGAATGTCAGGAGATGAGGTGATGGTTTACATAGAGCATTGCAGTGACCCTTACAAAAAGTTTTTGGCATCATTTGGGCAAAAATTTCATAATAACCTTTAAGCATATGTAATTGAAGTGTTCTGAGAGAGACTTCTGCACTTCCTCATGGCTCATTCAGTGTTATTGTAGCCATACCCTTACTGGTTTTGATCCCAGACATATGTGTGAATGCAAAAACGTAGAAAATTCTTGATGAATAAAAGTAAATTCATATCAAAGCATACGTTTACAAACTTGAATAGGCTGCTCTATCAAAAAATAACTACAAGCCAAGTACACTTAGACTTTTCTGTATACTTGTCAGTATAAGGCAAATATACTAAAGTATAATTTTGTGAAGTATTTCTCTGATAAGTGCACAAAAAGTAAACTGAAAGTATACTCTCTTACTTTAAGTTTAAACGAAGTATACTAATAGCACAATTAAATAAACTTCTTTTTGGTAAGGGGAGACAGACATACAGAATATTATATCACTAGAAGCTCTGATGTTTTGCCAAAAGAACTGTGATAGATTTTATGTGTGGTGCTTTTGCACAAAATACTGAAACAAATGCACACATTCATCACATCTCAAGCAGTGCTTTTGCAGCTGTGCAACTGCCCTTTAATCAAGAGTTTGGAGGTATAACGCCCTCTTGGCAATCCCTTTGGCTTCTGCTCCAAAGCTTCTTCTTCCTTTTCATCTCATGAAAAGACATTTTTTTTCATTGAAGGATGATGTCTGAAGACCCTCCCCACTGACTCTCTGAAATCATCTGACAGTGAACGAAAAGGAAAGAGTGCATCAGAGATGGAAAAAAAAATACAAGAGTTGTGTATAGAGCATAACTCCTGCATGCCTGGCATTGTCAAGCCTGTCAACTCAAAGAAAAGAGGTGTATCACTGAACCTTGCCTCCGGCAGAGCAGTGATACAATACACTATGAAGTGCGGATGAGTGATTTTAGGAAGCAGCATCAAATACGGTGGCTCCCATTTGGTTTTACCACAAAACCACATATTTACCTACATTAGCTTTATAAAAAGGGGAAATTTGTCTCAGCTCTATAGGCAACTTGAGGTTATTTTAACCCTTAAGAAAAGAACTGACTCACTTTGTGGCAAAGGGTTTTTTATGCTCTCTGTAACTACTTACACTGTCGCACAGTGAATAGCGCAGAATGGATATCGTGTCTTGCATGCGCTCACAGTGGTGCTGTGTAATTATATTCACAAAGACAGACAAACTCCTTTTTGTGTCCTCGCTTAGCACATAACTCAGATACACCAAAATGCACATGCACAGCATTTGATATCTGCTACTTGGACACACTCACATGCACAGCCTTTGAAGTGGCAGCTTGGAGCCAGTGGAGTGCTTATCAAAGATGTTTCCCCCAGAGGCACAAAGTGAAAATCACTGGAAGACCAAACAAATACCTCTCATGTTTTTTCATACAAATCAAGGCAAGTCTCCAGAGGGAAAGCTGGGAAAACTCTCACTTTAACCTAGTTATCATTAAGAAAAAAATGTCCTCTCTTGCAAGGAAGTGAGGGCACGCGACAAACTCCAAACAATGCAGAGCCACATAAATAGATTTGCTGACCCAGTTTACCAGGGCCCCATTCACTCATTGTTTCTGTTGCATGCATGCATGTATGTATGTGATCAGTGAAGGAAAGAGGTGCAGATGGATAAAGACAGTTTGCATGTTGTACATTCTAGTCTTTTGTTCTAATATATGAGTAACATGCTCATTTTGCATGCACACATTTTTTCGCATTGGATGTCGTCTGGGCTGATGTAATGCAGAGGCTCGCTGTGTCCCAACAATACCCTCCTTCAGTTTCTCTTTGCGGCCCCTTGTAAAGAAGCAGAGCCTTTGTGCGTCTGCCAGCCTTCCAGCCTGGGTCCTATTGTAAAACTGAGCAAACCGGTCTGCTCAGGCAATGAATGCACTAACATATATAGTGGAGAACACAAGTCCAAGGACAGGGAAGGGGGGAGGAAGAGAAGAAATAGACGGAGGAAAATAGTTTGGGAAGGTGGAGGAAGGAGGGAGATGCTCAGAATGACAGAGGAAAGGAGAGCGATAGAAACCTCATTGTCTGAGATCACTTTTCCTCCTTGTCTCCACCCTTTTCCTTCCTAAACACTACATACTTATTCGCATTGTCATTTCCCAGTTTCTCTGCTGCCACTGCTAATTCACTCTTTACTTCTATCATCAACAACAGCTTTCTTTCTTTCACTTCTCACTTTGGCTGTGAGGAAAAAAGGTGCACCAAATGCAGCTTCGCTCTTTCTCTGACGCACACACACACACGCCGTAGCGACATCTTCCAGTAAAGATTACAGCTGCCAGAATTTCCTTGCTGCTTCCCAGCAGCAGCTCGGTGGAGTTGCAGCACAAGAACCTCCATCCTCCTCCCCCCCTGCCCAAAATCTCCCTCTCCCCCTCCACTCTGCTTGTTGACTCAGCTCCACTAGTCCTGCTATCAATTTACTACCCCTGTCAAGCCAGGAGGCCCAGGCTTACCGTAAAATACCCCCTCTTCTGGTCGACACGGATGACTGAAAATGGGAGGATATGGAGAGAGAGAGAGAGAGGGGTTTGATTCATTGTTTAACACAGTTTCCCACTGGAATAACCATATGAAGTGCCTTCAACGGGGCAATCTGTTTCAAGAACCTGCACACATGCACTATGAAGAAGTACTGAGGAACACCTATGACGTAAAAACTGTTGCGACACTTTGGTGACAGCTTCTCCTTTGAAAAATACCTCATCCCTGGCTCAATTAGCTGAGAATTATCAGTCTCAGCACAGTCATGCATGTCCTCTGTGGTATGGCAGCTGGCGACGTGCTGTACCTGCGCAGCCACCGCACCCTCAGACAGACACCTATGCTTGCCTGCCATGTCACCACAGTTGGTATGGCAACAAAAACTTTTCCAGACCAGTAAGAGGTAGTCAAACTCGTTTGTGATTCATGATTCTAAATGTAGTATTTCGTCAGTGTCATTCAAGACATTACCTTGGAAGTTTGAGAGCAAATAAATTCACTCTTCAAGTCTTTTCAAACATCTATAGCCACATGTTGTGCCAGAATCAGTTCAAGGCTTTCAGTAGCTCTAAATGAGACGGTGTGTGGCCTTTAACACACCAACATCACTAAATTGCTCCCACCCTTAATGAAAATAAAACTCCCATTATGTGTCCCTGTGACCCTATAAACAATGACATGCTCCGTTTTGGCCTCAGGTTGTTGCTGCTGCTCATTGACGAGCTGCAAGCGCACAAAGAGTGTTTTTAGTTTTTGGCAATTTAAGCGTTCAGCTAATAATGTTTACTTCAGCCCCTTGGTGTCACAGCAGTTGGTCTCAAGGTGCAATGTGACAGAACTGAGGCGGTGTGTTGTTTAGATAGCACATAAACCACACAGTCAAAGTGGCTATGTATGTGTACGCGGCGTCTGACATTTCAGTTTATCACCTCTTGTTAAACACACGAGCTGTTGAGCGCAACATCTGTTAATAGACACTTAGCGTTAATAGACACCTGATGTTGGTTCAGAGGTAAACAGACACATGAGTTCGCAGAAAACTGGTGCATGAGGAGGCACAGTTTCTTTGTGGGTGTTAAAAAAAGGCTTGTACAAGCTGTTTTTTGCTCCTCACTTTAGCTGTGTTGGCAACACGTGGCGACCATAATAAATTTGTGTATGCTGTTTTCATACAACTAATAGTTTGCTATAGGTTTAAGGCCATACACTTTAGGTCCACTATAAAATTACTTCAGGAAGAACTGAGCTAACAAGTTGAGCTCCTTTTATCAGAGCATTTGGCAAAGGAAATATGAGCTTAGATAGTCATTCCCATTGTGTAATATTTAACAAAAACATGCAACTCTATATAGATATATATCTTTTAGATTTATTAGTAAATCTGTGATGTGTCTCCTTGCAAAAGTCCCCCCCCCCACTCCCCCAGAACACATTAGCACTTTTCAACAGTGACCCACTGACCTTTGACCTCCTGGGCGTCCACTCCCTTTTGTGAGCTTGTTTCCAAAGCAACCAACTCACAAAGTATGATGGGTGTCTTTTTGTCTACCTGTCTGAATGTGTTTATAGCTCATTCAGTGTCATTGTCGCTCTTCGTGTCGACCTATTCTCTCTCCTCTGGGAATGTCACTTCCTATTAAGTCACTATCCTCAGTGGTCGTACCCTTGCTGGTTTCCTATTATGGGTTTTGAAGATGAAGATGAAATCTCTAATGTTAGTGAATTTTCCAGCAAGAGTCAGGTCATATTAAAGGGTAGGGTCGGTAATGAAACTAGCAAGAGTAGACTAGATTTTGAAAATGATCTAACTGAAAAACCGAGCCCAGTGTTGCCAAATCTATTCCAATGAAAGTAGCTAGCAGCATCAGCTCTAAAAGTCCCTAAATCTAGCGAGGAACTTGCCAAGTCGGCAACACCGGCAGTCTGTCCCCTCAGACTTCCCTCCAAAGCCACTTCCCCAAAATGATCATTATGAACTAAAACAACCAACATATTGTTAGTTCTCACAGCTCTCCAGCTCGCAGCTTGTGGAAGACTTCGATGACTTGCAATTAGTGTTGTGTCTAGAATGTAGACCGCAATTTAGTAAACTCTCATGAGATAGTTAAGGTTAAGCATTGACCTCGAATGGTTATGGTTAAGATAAGTCGTCGGGCAGCGAGTCTCACAAGAGTTTTGCATGTTTTTTTTGCAAGTTTTCGCGATTCTTCTAGACACAACCCGCGATTAGTGCACTGGAAGAGTGAGCGCTGGCAGGCAGGCCGTTCAGTGATTTCATTCGGGCTGAATGAAATGATTGGACGGGTTTATTACAGTCCTGCGACAGCCACAGATACCAGATTTTCCTCTTTTTTCTGTCAGAGCATTTGATTTATTGACTGCTGTCGGGATGTCTTTGAACAGCACTACCAACCCTACAGGCTTGGAGAAAAAATGCATAAAGATTAGATGTATTTCCACGGCAGTTTTGTTGAAAAAATGTTTGCTGGGAAGAACTACATTAAAACATTTCTACAGGAGCTCCAGGTTCCTGACACGACAAGTGAGTAAAATAAAAAAAATGGAGCACAGTTCCAAGTGTAAACCATGGCTTCGGAATTTATTCAATCATTTCAAACAGACCACACAATATTACAAAATATTAAGTGCCGCATGTCATAGAAAAACAGCCTTCTGTAAAAAAAGGCTTTCAAAAAATTCAGAAAAAATAGGTATAAATACAAAACAAACTATGTACAAACACCAGAAAAATAATGCTCATTGAAAAAAAAAAAAAAAACCTACAAATTCTGAATTCACATTCTCTAATCTAAATTGTAAAACCTCACACACAAACACACCATGACACCAATTTCCCAAGCTGTCAAATACACACGCAAACACACATTTTCAAGTTTTGTTAGGACAGGACACTTAGCTTATCTCTGCAGTGTAGAGGGAAAGCCAACAAAATACATCAGCATGAAAAATTCAAATTTCCAAATGTCTAGAACGCTTCGAAAAAAGAAAAAACTTTGAACAGATAAAAGTCACAGCTGCTCTGACCTCGGGTGCACGTCTTTGACACGTAAAACTGTTGCACCAACACGTGGGAAAGCATTCATGGGCTTGAAATTTGAACAGTAAACATATTCTTGTTTCTGTTGCTGCTAGATCAACAGACTTCAGAACAAGAGGAAAAGCAAATCGCTACTCTAATTAAACCTTAATTACATCAATTACCCCCCACCACCCTCCCCTTCCGCAACACCTGCAACACAGATCCTGCATTTTATTTAATTTGTGTTATTTCCTCAGAAATACAATAGTAGTTTCACACTACTAAATCAAAAAATCTTAAAATCAGCAAACTCCTATCAACAGAGGAGCACCTGGATTTGAAATAAAGCTGCCAAACAAACAAGAGTGAGTATGAGCCTCTTGCTCAGTCTGAGATTGTGTGTGTGTGTTAACTTAATATCAGTCATTAACTCTGGATCTGGGTCAGCTATTAGGTGTCAGAAGCTGCCGTTCCCATTTTGGCACACGACGCAGCACCAAACAGGTACAAGCCACATAAAGCTTAAGGCAGGAGAGCGCGAACCTGATCAGATAGAAGCAACATGAGCTCAAAAAAATTTCAGATTTCACACGATACTGCGTGTTCAGGCTGTAGATGCTCGTGGATCTACGAGGACCGGGATTATTCACAGCTTAATTTGGTCAGTGTTGAAGATAAGACTTAAAAACACACCCCTGTGTATGGTTCTTGGTGGCTTTAGCTTACTCACATCCAGTGATTGAATCATGTAAAGCTGCATGGCAGTTAAAGCTGACATAATACAAGGCTGCCCCCTACGGGCCAAAGAGTGGCACAAAACATTTAGACTTTGGAAACGAGGAAGCAAAAAAAAATTCCTGAGTTGTCACACTGTAAACACCGCCCGATAACCAAATGCATCAGATTTTATTCCTGGGGATGCAATATGCATAATAACTCCTGTGTTTGAGTTGATGTGTTCATACATGTTTTGTAGCGCAATCTGAAAATGTGACAGAAAATCCAAAACAATCCCTGCTTTTAAAAACAGTGTTTCCTAACGGTTGGAGATTACACATCCGTGTGAATCTCAGCCTCAGCCGACCCCCCAGTTTGACCATTTTTTTTTAATGTACAAATGATTTTCACTTTAATAAAATACAAAAAGGGGGAAACTCCTCCTTTGTAATCACTGACATTAGAACAGGCAAAGAGTTATGGCTTCATAGTGTAATATTTCCAACCTCGTGAAGGCATTCAATTAAATATTTCCCCCTCCTAATCTCCCCCAAATTTCCTCCCGCCTCCTTCACCTGCAACCTCAGCTTTTCAACAGTTCTCCGAGATCATAGGTGTCGAAGAAATCTGACACTCCCTCGCTATCCTCCAGGCTCCACAGGTAGTCGTCGTGGTCCAGAGGCGGAGAGAAACTGACGAAGGGGGTGTTGGGGTCTGGATGGAAAGACGTACAAGGGAGCTGGTCCTCTGTGATCTGGAGCAGGCTGGGGGGCAAACCCAGAAGACGCTCGACGTCCAGCAGGGTGGTGGTGGAGGCTGCATCTGATGAGGTGGCTGCAGCTGCTGTAGATATGTTAGCTGTGATTAAGAAAAGGACAAAACATAAGTTCATCTTTTTAGCCTGGCATGTCTTTTGAATGTTGTAAATTAATGTTTGTAATGATTATCAATATATGTTAGTTTTGCATTTTTATCCAACATTTTTCAACTTTATCCTTGTGATTTGTATTCCTATTTATCCATAGTCATTATAGCAATTTATCTAAATGTTCTATTGTACACTTTTTTGGAAATACCCTTATATACACTAGAACTAGGGGCGATTAGCTTAGCTTAGCATAAAGTCTGGAAGTTAAAAAATACACCTATCAATGCCTCTAAAGCTCACTAATTAATACTTATCAAAAGAGTCCTCCACCAGTTTAGCATAGCACTTCTATACACAAATCCAGGGAAGTACCGGAAGTAAACAAGTCGCCATTACTGTGGTGGCGTGTCCCTACAATACGTGCGTGTTTGAATGCTAGCTGTCCTAAGAAGTGTACAATTATCTACTTTTACCTTTACTTTCTATGCAATGATACTTTTGACAACGATGTCTAGGAGTTCGGGAAGAACCTGAGCAGTTCTCAGCTAACACGATGAAACTAGTAATGTCGACGTTAGCTAACGTTAGTTGGCTCAAGGCACTGTCTAGGGGCTGCGGTGGTCCCACAGGATAAATGAACTCAATCAACTAACTGTGGCGTTATTGTGAAATGCAACAGTTGCTGTAACCAGGGCAACCTAATGACCGCAAAGTAAACTTCAGTCGTTCGTCATCACAAACAGAACACATACAAAGTGTCTGCTAACCATGTTAACTGGTGATTAACTGCAATAATGACGGCACCGCTGGATGGCGGAACACAAAGCAGTCGCCGGATTTGTCTATAACATTGTCGGACTCACAATGGACAGTTAAAAGAAGATAAAAATTGATGCAGCAGCACCAGAGATGTCGTCTTTTTTTATTCCAGGTATTCCTTCTTCCTTGTGAAAACCTGACCCGTTTCATTCGACTGCACGGATTAGCGGCTGATGTAGCCTCAGGCGCAGTAACTTCTCAGAGTCTTGTTGTTACCATGAGATAAACTGTTGTGTTTCACTAAATAGTTACGTTACAGTGTGTTTTTTCACTTGGGACAGAGCCAGGCTAGCTACATTAGGCTGCTTCTAAAAGCAAAGCAGCTCCCTAAGAGACCAGTGTATAGGTGCAATTATGGCCCCACACACAATTCATTGTCGGAATAACGTGGTTAATCAACCAATTAGCTCTCAGCGTGAGAATAAAGTCCTACTGTACTGGTCATAACCCTACATTAAGCCCAGCTTACATTCAACAGGCTCATCTTTGATGCTGTAGCTTGGTGGTGCCATTGGAGATGCAGTTGGAGGACCGAGGGGTGGAGGGAACTCCTTTTTAGGGGTGACAGCGCTTTTAACTGGGCTGGCATCTTCAAGACCTTCCTCTGGACACAGGTAGACTTCAATGGGACCATTCTTACTCTTTAAATAGATCTGTAATGAGCCCTGCTGTAAGGAGAAAGGGAGGAAAAGATCATTTTTAAATATACATATACAATTTCTCATAGATTTATTGAATGTATTTTATTTGTCTTTTGGAGAAGTTTTAAATTGGTTTGTTTTTGAAATGTGTTTTTCTCACCCCTGCCGTGTCTGGCACCTCCAGTTTGGTGTCAGCCGGGGCCTTGACGGCAATTACCGTCTGGTCTCTGAGAGTGCCGATGGAGCGGATGTCTTGATATGTCACGTAGCCCAATGTAAAGTGTGTGGTCAAGGTATGATAACAGCAGGAAGTGGATATTTGCATGTGTAACGAGACCAAGAAGACCATCAGAGAACACACTGAACATACACACACACAGCTGGGTGTAAAGGATATCTCTTATTATCTTCATATTCGGTGAGCTGTTTGAGCTGCGCGGTGCTGGAGTGGATCAGTTCATCCAGAGATCGCTCGACTTTCTCCAGATCTCCAAGCTCTTTCCTCAGGGCGCAGGCCTTCTCTCCTCCACCTGCACCGCCCTCAAATACATCTCCAACCCTACACATAAACAGAGAAATAAAACAAAACGTGTGATGATCTGATTGCAGTAAAAAATTGCAGCTGTCATAACAACTCAAAGACACGTGACGTAATAGATAGTGAGCAGTCTACATGGTTCAGTGGAGGCTGTTCAATGTTGTCTAGATATGTTGCAATGCCCCCTAACAGTCACTAGGGGGCAGACAAGCTAAGTGTAAGCAGGGATAAATACACTCAGTTGTAGCCACACATACACAACAGCTTTTCAATTAGGGCTGCAATAAATGATTATTTTCATTGTCGATTAATCTGTTGTTTATTTTCTTGATTAATCGATTAGTTGTTTGGTCTATAAAATGATGAAAAATGTCGATCAGTGTTTCCCAAAGCCCAAGATGACGTCCTCAAATGTCTTGTATTGTTCACAACTCAAAGATATTCCGTTTACTGTCATAGAGGAGTAAAGAAACCAGAAAATATTCACATTTAAGAAGCTGCAATCAGAGAATTTTGACTTTTTTTTCTTAATTACTCAAACTGATTAATTGATTATCAAAATAGTTGCCAATAATTTAATAGTTGACAACTAATCAATTAATCAATCATCATTGCAGCTCGAATTACACGATACAGATTTCTCTATTTATTTTTTTTTAAGTGTAAAGCCCTGTTCAGACTTCATCTGTGGGAAACTCTGTGTTGCTTATCCTGCAATTCCCAGTGAGTAAAAATGTTTGGCAGTTGGCTGGAAGATATCAAAGCCTCGTCTGAGCTGTTTGACAGGAGCAAATAAACTGTATGTGACTGTGTTGAGAGATGTGTTTATAGGGCTGAACTGTGGCTGCCATGTGGTCAACAACCACAAACCCATTATCATGTGCAGCCCATAGTTTAACCAACACTACTCTGGGGTCTGTGACTCCCACCAAGCATCATAACTGTTGGTAAAACTTCTATGTATGGGGGGGATCTGTCTGGTACTTACAGCCACTGGATATTGTTCTTGGACTTCTTTCGGATGAGCTGGACTCCCTCCAGGACGTTGGTGATGTCATAGATGCGTCTCTTCTGGACCTCCAGAACCTCAGTGGCCCAGTTTAGGTCAAGAACTCCATCAGGAGACTCCGCTATCAGACCCACAAACTTCTTGGTCAGCAGGCCCAGGGAGGTGTCGTACCTCGTCCGCTCACCTGGAGACTTTGGAGCTGAAGGAACAGACAAAGGCACGTGAGGAGGGGAGCAGTTAGGAATAAAAGCAGGACCAACAGTAAAATGTATTTAACCAAGAATGTAAACAATCCTGAAAGTAAGTCAAATACAAAGACTATTTACACTGCACTGTATTAGATTTATTTACACAAAATGTTGTTGCAGAGAAATTTTAAATGTTTATAGCTAGGTCTCCTCCCAAGAATTGAAAAAGCATAAGAAGATAAACATAATAAAGCACATTTTTATCATATGGATGTGTCAGTTGGCTTAATTCTCGTGTGAATATGACTCATGTAGCATTCTGTGCTTAGGATCCTATTCATGGACTGATACCACATCACAGTGACACATCTCTTTAAGCCCAAAGCACATGTCTTTTGGCTGCAGCGAGTCACACCATGCCGCGCTGATTAATGTTTCCATTACCAGTTTTAGCAAGCCTTGTGCTGCACTGTGCCCAAGATGGACCATCTCTAGAGTTGGGCCAAAGTGCGCCCAACCCGACGAATCTCTGTGGTTTGAGGTTTAGTGTCTCTCCTGCATCCCTGTTTGTACTCTCAGATATCTGTTTTATTTTACCGTTTTGCTTTCAGATGTACAGAAGTCGTATCAAGATGCTGCTAATGAAAACCTAACATTTCCTGATTTTGCTGCGTCATAATGAAAGCTTTTAAATAACAAAATAATGGGGGGACTTTTATTGTGAAGAATTTATATTTATATTATAGGGAAATGCAATGTTTATCTCCGAATTAGCGATGCTTTGTTAGCGGACATTCTTAATAAAGAACAAGTCTACTAATACTGCGGAGAGAGAAAGAGAACAAGCGGCGAAAATAACGGTTTAGGGTAGTGTTTTACTGTGAAGAATACAGGAAACGATTTATCTAGCCGCTCCTGCGACCACTACACACACCTTCAAGCTGCTAGCCCTGTTGTAATGGAGATGGAAATTCCTGCTGTGCTGGGCTGAGTCAAACCGAGTTGAGCTTAGCCAGCACAGAAAAAACCCATGTCCCCCAAACTACTCCGTCTACCTATCCTTCCTGCCCCCTTTAGACTCATACCATTGTAAAGAACTATAATTATACAACTTCCTGAGACTTATCTCTTTGTACTTTCAGTATTTTATTGGTCGTTTTATATTGCTCTGCTTTATGATTAAATTGGACTTAACATAACTCTAATGTTGACCGTATTCTACTAATGGTTTTTTTCTGTAATTGCCATTTTCCTGTTTTAGTGTTCCTAGAGCGAGTGCATCCTGCTCTCCATGGAGGAATGGTTTCTATTTGAATTGCCTCTCCCTTTTTGTCCTGTAAACCTGATTTGACTTAAATAGAAGCACTACAAAGATGTTATCAGCACAGATACCACTTCTAGCATTAGAGCAGCTCTATTATCTAAGCACAAAGCTCACTACATTACACCACCTCTCTCACATCTATCTATCTATCTATCCGGTGATCGGTAGTTGGTGTACTCACTCCTTGGACTTGGTATCCTGGCTGCGATGCTTCCTTTGCCTTTTGGTGTGCGGAACTCTGGCAGGTAAAGAGGGTCCTCCAGATCCAGCTTCCTTTTGGCCTAGAGAGGAAAGAGTTTAAGTACATTAGTAAATATAAGAGAACAGAGGGTGTTTCTTATAGCATTTCACTATGACATCATCATTCTGTCATCATAAGGAGATATATA
>CAKAOI010044960.1:1973-19913 GCA_916701655.1 Sebastiscus albofasciatus | reverse complement strand
TTCAAACGGCCCCGATGGAGCTGACCATGGATGGATAAAGAGAACGGAGCTGACGGGAGAGCTAGAGACCACCTTGGAGAAGTTAGAGGAAGTAGACACGTGGGACTACGTCCGCTTTTCAAAATAAGGTGTTAACAAAGGGAACTGTATATATAAACTACATCTATGGAAATAAGATTGATGGATTATATTCACCAGAAGTATAAAACACTACATGTCCCTTATAAATTAAAAAGAAAATCCCACTAATCTGTGAGGGAAATGTCTTTATTCTTTGAGTTTTGGGTTGCTGGATAACAAATGTAATAAATAATCCCTGACAATGACTGATATATTGACTTCAGGACATCTCTGACTACATACATGCTGAAAATCAAACATTTTTACTGGATTCATTTAGAGGTTTTCCAAAGTAAAAGTCCCTAGAAGTGTATGATTCAACTGTTTCCCATGGTCTAGTGGTAAACAAGTTAACAACAACCACAATAAATCACAATACTTAAAAATCACAATACATATTGAATCAGCACCCGAGTATGGTGATAGTATAGAACCAGGAGATGGGTGTACCATGACACTCCTAATGATTCGTGTAGTTACATGTGAGCTATGATCGACTTTTCTCTCCGTTTCCTTCCTCCAGACGTGCCTCCCTCTCCGATGTCAGTCCACGACAGGTACAGTTCACCAGCAGCTGGCAGCGCTAAACGGCGTCTCTTTGGCGACGACCCTCCGGTCCGGACCCTTTTAGGAGCTGTCCCCGGCGTGAGCCCGATGTCGTCGCCGGCCAAAAGGTTGACGTTCGGCTCGAGCAGCACGCTGAGGATCGGAGCTCAGGGCACCCACGCCACTGTCCTCAGTATCCCACTGCAAGGTAGACAACACACACATACATATGCATGTTTACAATGTTTACTGAGGTAAGAAGTAGGCTCATGTTCTCATAGACTTCTAGAGAACCAGAGGAGTCGCCCCCTGCTGGCTGGTAGAGAGACTTCTCATTGGGTATTAAAACCCCAACCATGGCGGGGTCGGTGCCTTGCTTTAATGCTGCTCAGATTGTGTGTGTGAATGTGTCCAGGTGTGAATAACGAGCGCACTATCACACTGATCCCGGTTCAGCCGTGTGAAGCCTCTGGTACCATCACCGCCCAGTTCCTGCTGACCGCCTCCCCCGGCCGTATCACCGCCGCCGCAGCACCCACAACCTCCGACCCCCAGACAGGAAACGGACGGCCGCGACGCACCGGATCACTCGCTCTGTTCTTCAGGAAGGTAGAATCATCATCATCATCAGTCCTTCTGACTGACAGAGACTGAGCTCAGCGTAGACGGAGGTTGTTGTGTGTTGTGCAGATTTTAAAGCCCTTGTGGGACAGTTGTGATTCTGCGCTTTAAAAATAGAATTGACTTGACTTCACATCATATCTTAAAGGATAGTTTGTTATCAAATTCAAGCATTTATGATTTACTATTTTCATCACTCACCACAGTTCTTCACAGGACTGTTCCAGGAAATAAGCTTGTTTTAATATCCACCAACCTTAAAATGAATAGAACATAAGGTATTGAAGTGATTATAATAATTCTTATTTTCATTATAGATTAATCTGTCAGTTATTTTCTCAATTATTGTTTAGTCTCTAAAACACAATAGAACGATGCCCACGGTGATGTCGTCAATTGGCTTGTTTTTTCCAGAACCTAAAGATTTTTAATTTCCGGTCCCGTATGAAAATGAAAAGCAACAGAGACGCTGACAGCAGGACTGAAAGGATGAGTCACTTATTGAAATAGTTTATATTTATTTTATTTTCATCGACCGTTCTCCACACCTGCTGGAACTGAAAGCTGGAAAGTTTCTAAACAAATTAGATTTTTTTTTTTTTTTTTTGGAGTCAGAAGGTCTGAATAAAATGCAGCAGTATCCCAGTAGTTCAGCATTGCAGCACTTCACCGCTGGTTCCTTCATAAAACGTATATCATAAATAAAAGATTTCCTATAAGCAGACATTTTAAAACCCCGTCAGTGGTTTGAACCGACCAGTTGGAGCTTTTTCGGTGCATCCCAAAAGATATTTATTTAAATTATGCGCACAATTTATTTTCACAGAAGACTTCTAGGCAGGGTCTGAAATTAGCACCCGCCAAATGCGGGTAGATTGTTGGCAGTGGCGGGTGAAATCATCAGGACAAACACCACTTTGCCAGGCAGGGAAAACGCTAGAGATGGAATAGAGAACTGCAGTTGTCCGCTCTTTTGGCATCTCATGTCTCTGTGACTATCGATTCCTCTTATTGATGCTTTCCAACAGTTACACTGCACAATGACGCATACGCACACTGTATCATGTTTCAGTTTGTTTGATCGGAGACACGGCAGAGAGAAAAAAAAGCGCTCAAAAGCATGGAGCTACTAAACCTGAGAGGACGCATCCTGTTGTTTCCCTGATAAAGCGACACAGTGAGCAACAAACCTGTGTTGAAATCAGCAGGAGAAGAGTTAGTAACATTAGTAACATCCTGACTGGTTAAATCCCGGAGCTACTAACCTTAACAGAGGAACCACTGAGTTATTATTATGAGGCGTTCAAGCTCTGCTCAGTGAAATGATTATTGGGTGAAGGTTAATTACAACGTCATCATGATGCGTTCATATATAACCTGGTAAAATGTAGTTTTTGGTGAGAAACTTGAATAAATCCAGTTGTTTGAAGGAGATGTTTTCACATCAATATAAAATAGATATGAGAGAATTATGACCTGTTGAACTTCATAACAACTTACCAAAACTTGCAGATATTTAAATAATCATTTGAATTGTGAGTTTTTATGCAAATAACCAAAATAGATGACAATAACAAAGTACAGTACTGTGTACAGTAGGCTACCCTCCCTGGGCTCCCCCAGAAGCTACAGTGTAATTCCAACACTGTAATTTACCGTGTATATCATTTTTTAATGTAAAATATATGGAACATTGAATGACATCAGATCTAAAATGGTATTCCTTCATTTAGCGCAGAGATTTCAAAAGAGGCAGATCAAATGTCTGAGTGGCGGACCAAAAACGATACTTGATGGTCACAGTGGCAGGAAGTGAAGACAGTTAATCTCAGACCCTGCTTCTAGGACTTTGTCATTTTAGTTTTTCTTCATTTCTTTTTTTGTGTTTTGTGAATATTTTCAGTGTATTTTATATTTGTTGTTTATGACGGAATCAAATCAGTAGAAGAATATTTCCACTTTGTCTGATAGAATATAAACACGTCAGCAGCCTGTGCTGCTTCCAGTCCTCTGACCAGCTCGTCCCCGCTGTGTCTGTCTCCAGGTGTATCACCTGGCCAGTGTCCGTCTGAGGGACTTGTGTGTGAAGATGGATGTCTCGTCGGAGCTGCGAGGGAAAATCTGGACATGTTTCGAACACTCGCTGGTCCACAGTACTGGTCTGATGCGGGACAGACACCTGGACCAGCTGATGCTGTGCAGCGTTTACATCATATCCAAAGTGAGAAAAGCCATTTGTTCACAGCATGAAGAACATACTGTATGCAACCACTGTTTAAGCCTCACAGGGAAATATGTTTCTGGCTGCTTAACAATGTTTTTCATTTCCAAATCCAAATGTTCTCCTCGGAGGGAGATCTGTTTCTGGCAGCTGCCCTGAACTCTGGAAAACAACACGTTCTTCACTAAACACTGAACAGTACTTCTGTCTTCCATCTAAAGGCCTTTTTTCTAGTGAATCATTCGCATGTCAATATATTTTTTCAAACTGTTATTGTCACGAATACTTTCACAGAGAACGTGAATATCACCCGTACATTGGTTGATTTTTCTGATCTTTGACATCATGAATGAAGACATCAACCGATCACGTTGAGCATATATGAATTAGTTTACAACACGGAGGCTCTGTAGTCCGAACCAAGACGGCAAACTTTATTACTCCTTTCAACCTTGACAAAGGCAGCGCAGACCAGATCCACTCCTTCCGTTCTTACTTTTCACAGTAAAATCCCTAGACATATACTGTTCACAGTGGAGTATTTCACATTTTCGTGTTGTTTATTCGTCACGCCCCAACATGTAACGGCCTTTTTGATGTACATTTGAAGGTGATGCTTCCACCTGTACCGCAATATACACTGTAATGTCAATATTCAGCACAACCATAGAAGATTACACAGTTATGTATCGATGCATTAAATATATGATCATGAGGTCTAATATTTACTCTTTACCAGATAGAAATAACACCTTTTAAATGATGGCTGGTTAAAAACACTCCCCATCATTCAGTACGTTTTTATTTATTTAAAGTCTGTAAAGCCAAAATAAATCTGCATTCTGGGTTTGTCACACCACAGAAAAATGTGTTACTAACCATCCAGCCAAATGTGAATGATTAAAAAAAATCGCCAAGTATATAAAATTAGTTTTCAAAATCCTGTAAAAATCATCAGTATTCTGCTCTGAGAAACCTGAAACCCCTCTTAATACATCCATGGCTGAAACCTCACCACAAGAGGGGAAGGTGCAGCCCGTCAGGATTCCCTCAGTAGCGGCGAGTGAAGAGGGAAGAGCCCAGCCCCAAATCGCGCGTCCGACGGGCGGAGTGGGGAAATGTGGCGTACGGAAGACCACTTGGCCGGCGTCGCTCGGTGTCGCGGAGTCCTTCTGGTCGAGGCTCAGTCCGTGGACGGTGTGAGGACGGTGTGAGGACGGTAACGGCCCCCGACCTCTCCCCGGCGCTGGCTGGCCCCCGCGGGGCACATTTTATCCGAGGCGGTCAGTCGGCTTGGAAAAGCTCGGGGCGAGGCTGGCTTTTTACAGCGCCCGCCCCCCCACCACCCCACCCCCCGTCGGACCTCGCCGCCGGGGCCGTGTATAAAGTGCTTGCTTTTGTGGTCCTGGTCCTGGTCGTGGCCCTTGTTCTCCATACTTTGACATTTTCTTTTTTTTGTTAAAGACTATTCATTTTTTTATAAGTTTACAGAAAAACAATAACTACACACAGGACATGTGATGGAGTAAAATCATAGAAATACAAAACAAAAACAGTGATGAAAATGCCGACGACTATAGTGGGGCTTGAACCCACGACCCTGCCAACATGAGTCACATGCTCTACCGACTCCACTGCGTCATGGAGCCATGGTTTCAGCCCCGCCTAAAACATCCTGAACACAAACCAGTTGAACGGTCTCTCTCCACAATCCATGTTTTCAACCATTATTCTCCAACATTTGTAATGTGTTTAGAAAGAAATCTCTGAATTTCCTTTACACGGCCTTTAAGTAAGCGGTTTACTGAGAGAAACCCAGTTAGGCAAGGAATCAGACCGTCAGTCTGTGTCTACATGCAGCAGGTCAGTAACTGTAGGGATGAAATACAAGGAGGTATCTCTACCACTCTACTGTTTGTCTCCCCTTTCTCTGCAGTCTTCTGTCCTGCACAGACTCACTTGTAAAAAGATGTTTAGAAACCCTGTCAGTTCCCCGTATACCTGACGGAGAAATCTAACTGACATCAGGTGTCTCCAATCCTTTATTAGATGTACAGTATGTTGTTACATGTAAACACTGGTTGTGATTCCTGTTGGTTCTTCGCAGATCACCAAAGAGACTCACACCTTCCACGACATCATGAAGTGTTACCGCAGCCAACCACAGGCCAGCAGCCATGTGAGACACACACACACACACACACACACACACACACACAGTATATGTCACGATATAATATGATACAACAATAATCTACTAACCTCTGAACACATCATACAATAATAAAAGCTGTATTGATGTGGTGCTTTTCTATCATGACAAAGATAGTTTGTGATTAAAACTCAGAGATGGAAGAAGTTCTGATACCACAGTGTAGAAATCCTCTGTTACAATTAAAAGTACCAAAGGTCAAAGTCATTATGCAGAATAATATATATTATATTATTGTTAGGGCTGTCAATCCATGAAAATATTGAATCATTTTTTATCTGTTCTAAATGTTCCTTAAAGGGAGATTTGTCAAGTATGTAATCCTCTTATCAACATGGGAGTGAACAAATATGCTGCTTTATGCAAATGTATGTATATATTTATTATTGGAAATCAAAGGACCCCTTTGGAAATGACCATGACAGTTTTTCCTCGCCAAAATCTAGCGTAACTTTGGAGCGTTATTTAGCCTCCTTCACTACAAGCTAGTCTGACATGGTTGGTACCGGTGGATTCATCAGGTTCTATAGTTTACTATGATACCAATATTTTAAAACTGAGATACAACCTAAAAGTCACAGGTTGCGTTAATGCGTTCAAGAAATCAGTGGCGTTAAAACGTTATTATCACGTTAACTCTGACAGCCCACATTATTGTATTATAACGTGGCCGCTGGTGACGGTGGAGCTCATCTGAATGACTTTATATACTGGTGGGGAGTTTATTCCACAGTAATGCATCATATTTATTAGTTGATTAATCTGAATCTGTGAAGTGACTAAAGTTATTAAATAAATGTAGTGGAGTAATGAAATCAGTACCTCCAAATGGTTCTTAAGTCAATGAAACTTAGTTTTCACCGCCGATAAAACAATACAGCTAATGGTCAAATAAGTTCAGTACAGTTAAAGACCAGTTTAAAAAGATGAACTAACGCTGTGATGTCATTGTGTGTGTGTGTGTGTGTGTGTGTGTGTAGGTGTACCGCAGTGTGTTACTGCGTCACACTCCCAGAGAGCCGGTGACCGATGAGAACATGGAGGTGGATCCTGTTTCAGGTGGCGAATGTAAGATCACACACACACACTGTATATTATTATTGTTATTATATATTCTATTATTATTGTGTAATAAGATGGAGGCCCAGCACTTGGTCACTGTATTAGAAACTTTTCAGTCCTTCGACCTTCATCAGGCAAAAAACGGTGTCATTTTGAATCCGACTGACTATGCCGTCCTCACTAAACGTGTTCATCTGTACAGCTCAACATTCTCCAGCATTTCATTCTCCAAGGAACACACAGGTTGTTGTGTTTTGGCATTGGGATGTTATTAATTAATCATTAACCGACATTAAGCATTTTAACTGATTAACTATCGGTTAAAACGGTTAAAAGAAATGTTAATAATGAACTCAAAAGCTGAGCGGCTCAGAGGAGCGGCTCGTCACTTTAGGGAGAAAAGCTGCTCCACCTCAACAGCCCACCTTAAGAGGCGAGCCGGAAATACAGGATGCAGGAAGTCGGTTCCGGTCTCTCCAGCTTCGTTTAATACATCCATGGCTTGAGCGGAGAGAAGGAGTTGTAGTTTCGTAGCATTTATTCACTGACAAATAAACTGAACACTGCTACACCTACGATCACAGCTAGAACACCACCAACAGCCCCACACTCACCACCAACACACACACACTGTCTGTTGGAAACTCACTAAAGTTACTCAGACTACGTGTGCGACGGTGAGCACGAAGCCTCCGGCAATGCTAGAGCTGCTAACGTAGCACAAACACACACTGTTTGTTGGACACTCGCTAAAGTCACGCCGGGCAGACACACAGCTGACAACCTGCTGAACTAAACTAAATGTGCGGTGGAGACTTTTACTGGGAAAGTGGCTGCATGTCCGTGACACGACACGCAGCATCGTAGCTGCTAAGTTAACGCTCCCGAACGGTGAACTGGAGACTCCCATCAACTAATATCTGTTGTGCTCCTGCAGCTGGTACGAGGCACAAGTCTTATCGGTTAACGGTTAATAATCGGTTAATGAAGGTTGGTTATCGGTTAAGACATTTTTTTCAAAATTAGCATCCCTAGTTTGGCATGATTTAATGGAGGAAAATATGTAACTTGTAATACTGAAAAAGAGCACATAAATACAAACACCAGAGGCCTGTACTACGAAGCAGGATTTGGCGTTAGTGAGGTAACTTCAGGGTTAACCCTTCAGGGTTTTCAGTCCTACGAAGGTGGATCACTTCTTACCGGGGTAGATCTCCATGGTAACTGATGCTGAACATCATGTTCCAGATAAGAGATCAACTCGTATAAAAGCACCTCCTACTGACCAATCAGAGCTCTGTGTGGTGATCATATGGTAATATTACACACATATAATAAATAATCCAGACTAAAAACAACCCAGTTTAAACTGACAGATGCAGGAAGGACAGCTGGCTGTGTGTTGAGGGTGTTTACCGCTTTCAATTATGTTTTGATATTTATTTTTTTACTTGGTCTCAAGTCTGTTTCACACCGCCTGAGACGCATCTGAAAGAAGGTTCAAACAGTCATACACGCCTCAAATGTGTCAAAGGGCACAATGAAGTGTAATCCATTCATCCATTACACTCCTATAAGCTATTTCCATCTAGACAACTATATCTGACATTTGAGTGTTCCGTTAAATTAATAAATCTGTTAATTTAATCATTCGCACATCTGGAGTTGTTTCTTTTTCCAGCTGTTCTTCCTGCATCTGGCAGCTTCAACTGTGTTACTGTTAGTCTGGATTAAGTGTTTAACTTCTTCATATTTGTCTAGTATAGTTCACTCTTCCTTTGTTAAATGTGTCTCTCTGCCTGTCTGTCTGCTGTCAGTAGACTTGTCCATGTCTGTGATTGGTCAGATGCTGTAAAAAAAGATGAATATAACTGTTAATAATAGATGACTTACGGATGAAGGCGGTTGGAGGTTGAAGAGGATTATGCACTGACATGCTTCCACTGCGAGTCCCTGAACACCACTTCCTGGTATTCTACATGTTTACCATTAATAAAGTCACTTCACAATCACCACTAGGTGGCACTAAAGGACATACCAAAGAATCACAATACACTGGTTCTGATACACTTAATGAGAAGATTCATCCTGAGAAGGAAAACAGAAATAGACAGCAGTCAGAAACATTAGAACATTATGTTTCTTCTTTCTTGTCCTATAAATCATCACCCAGATTTCTCTTGAAGGGTTCCTGAGTCACTACTTTCACTTTACAATGCTGAACACACCAGCCTTCCAACTGACCATTATCTCCATTAGAATCACAGCATGTAAAACTACAGAAATGAAAAAGTCCCATCACAGTAGCGTGCATGTACGGTGATGACCAAAGCCTGAACATATTCCCTTAACGTTCATGTAAGACCAAGACAGGCTGCAAACATTTCAGAAGCTGCAACTAAAAGGTTTTTGGCTTTTGTTTTGCCTGAAAAGTGACTTCAACGATGAATCAATTATCAGAATAGTTGCAGATGAACTTTCATTCGATCGATTAATCGACTACTCATCAGAAAACCCTGACAGGATTCAGCGCATGATGAAGATGGAGCCTTTTATCTGATCCGTGTGTGTGTGTGTGTGTGTGTGTGTGTGTGTGTGTGTGTGTGTGTGTGTGTGTGTGTGTGTGTGTGTGTGTGTGTGTGTGTGTGTGTCATCAGCTGCAGAGAAAACCAATCAGGTCTCAGGACAAGCGGCCTCCGACCAATCAGGGGAGGAGGAGGAGCGTGGTGACCTCATCCAGTTCTACAACAGCGTCTTCGTCCTGAAGATGAAAAGCTTCGCGCTGCGATACGCCACCCACGATAACCGGGTACGACACGATAACCCAGAGCAGAGACCCGGGTTCAGTACAAAGACATCAGTATTAGTGACTGTTTACATGATGCAACTGTGAATGTGTGTGTTTGTTCCTCCAGGCGGACGCCCCCCCGCTCTCTCCGTTCCCATCGGTCCGGGCTCAGCCTCTCTCTCCTCGCCGGGTTTCTCAGAGACACTCGCTGTACGTCTCACCTCACAAGAACTCTGCAGGCTGCCTCACGCCAAACTCCTACACCTACAGGATCAACAGCAGCCCGTCCAAGGCAAGTACACACACACACACTCTGATGCTTTAGGGCGGGGCTACCTTGTGAATGACAGGTCGCTACCAAGCTGTTGTCCGTCTGGCAGTTGTTCGTGTTTACTTCTGACAACTTTAACCCTTTCACAGTGTGTTTTCGGTTCAACGTTAATCATATCATTTTGGTCACCTAAAAATGTCTCATTCAGCATCGGATGCACTTAGCTCCACTCTCTCTGTCACTTCTGGTCGCCAAAAACCAAGATGGCTACAACCAATAACCAAGATGGCTACAGCCAATAACCAAGATGGCTACAGCCAAAAACCAAGATGGCTACAGCCAAAAACCAAGATGGCTACAGCCAAAAACCAAGATGGCTACAGCCAAAAACCAAGATGGCTACTGCCAAAAACCAAGATGGCTACAGCCAAAAACCAAGATGGCTACGGCCAAAAACCAAGATGGCTACGGCCAAAAACCAAGATGGCTACTGCCAAAAACCAAGATGGCTACAGCCAATAACCAAGATGGCTACAGCCAAAAACCAAGATGGCTACGGCCAAAAACCAAGATGGCTACGGCCAAAAACCAAGATGGCGACGGCCAAAAACCAAGATGGCGACGGCCAAAAACCAAGATAGCGATGGCCAAAATGCCAAACTCAAAAAAAGCTTCAAAACGTCAGTCCACAAACCAATGGGTGACATCACAGTGACTACGTCCACTTCTTCCATCCAGTCTCTGGGCCACAGAAATGATGAACCGTCCATTTTCTTTTCTGTTGAAACAGTCAAGCGGCTCCCCAGCAGCAGTTGGGTGTCTTGCTTCAGTTTGGACGCTTTAGCGACTCCAAACACTGAGCTTTGGGCTCTGCGTCGTCTCCTCCATTGACAAAACACAAAACATGTTATGTAATCTGGATTGTGTGAACGCACAATATTCCTTGAGGTAGCTACCGCTTCAGGAACTTTTCCATTATTGGCCCCACCACAGCCCAGCTGTTAGCACATCTGTCCACTAACTGGATGTAAAGAGTTAGCAGTAGTGTGGTGTAGACTGTAGCTTAACGCGGCTCGTGACAAACAGGAAGTTAACTGGTGAATGATGCCAGTATTTCTGTTAAAGAGCGGTAAGTATGACTTGACTGTACGTCTACATTATTCAGCCTTTTAAATCTCTCTCTCTCTCTCTCTCTCTCTGTCTCTGTCTCTGTCTCTGTCTCTGTCTCTGTCTCTGTCTCGCTCCTCCATCCAGGAGTTATCTGACATCAACCGGATGATCCGGCAGGGCAGCGTGAGCAGGAAAAGGGCCTTCACCATGGAGGGTGACGTGATGATGTCATCAGCCTGCGACTCCCCCAGTAAGAGGGCGTGTCCAGAGAACGGCAGCAGTCCCGACGTGCTGCTGAAGCGGCTGCAGGACGTCGTGTCGGAGCGGCAGAGTCACTGACGGACCACCACACGGAGAAACACGTAAAAACACTGATTACAGAACTCTTCCTCACCGTCTGTGGAGAGACGATGTCGTCAGACATCAAGAGTCTCTTTGCATCACTTTAGGCTGTGACCTTTTCTATATTGTGAGCTGAAGGTCGGTCCGAACCGGAGCAGTCAATAATGACACAATTCATCTTTTATCAGCACAATTAAAACCAAACATTTGAGTTTAACACCAATAATAATAATAATAATAATAATAATATCTAAACTGTGATATTTGATGTCAGGTGACTCCGGTGAACTTCAGTGTGTTCTGTCTCTGTTCCACTGAACTCTGGGATACATCCCACCTGAACCCTCCCGTGTTAGTGTTGCACCGTCAGAGGCTTTTAATCCACAGCCGTAATAAGAATTAGCAGCTGCTAGATGGCAGGACAGGCCGGGTTCAGGCGGGTACTCTAGAGACTTAAAGGGTGCTTTCAAAGTCTTTCATTTTATTTACAGAGTTCAGATAACCGTGTCACCCCCCCCCCCCTCCCTGAACCTGAAACACGTCCATCACGGCAGAATGTGAATAAGTGAATATGTGCATCAGTCACATCCTCTTTCTCTCTGCTGTCGGACTCGTGAAGTCATTTCCTGTAACTGTTGGCGTCTAGCAGACTTCAGTCTGTTCATTGACAGCAGGAAGTTTTGATAATTCAGGAGACTCGTTTTCACTCTGCAGGAAGTTGTTTTTCCTCTGTTACAGCAAAACCTTTGAAGGACAACCTGAACACTCAGCAGAGACACTTTAAACTGACTAAAAAGACGCATCACAGTTTCTCAACCTATTTTCTCTAAAGGCCCAGACACAGCAACCCGACATCAGAGAACTAGCAGTGACGAAGGACACCAGTTGCCTCGCGTCGCCTTTGTCTCGGCCAACAAGTTCGGATTTTTTTTATATATCTTCTTTGACTACTTATTTTTAGATTTTTTAGACTTTTTTTTAGACTGTCAATATTTTTTTGTGTTTTTTCTGGACATTTTTTAGACTTTCGGCCATTGTCTGACTTCTTTTTACTTTTTTTCGGTGCACTCTAACACACCGACATCGGTGAACTAGCAGCGACGAACGCCACCAGTTGCGTTGCCTCACATCGCGTTGCCTCATGTCCCCTTCGTCTTGGCCAACAAGTTCTGACTTTTTTTCTGACATTTTCTTTTACTTCTTTTCTTTTCTTTTTTTCTGCCGTTTGTTTATCAGTTCTCCAGACTTTTGTTTTTACTTTTTTTCCGGTGCACTCAGAAAATGGTTTTATTTCTGTGCAGGGTCCTTTCTATAATGTTGTCAGACACTGATAATAACAATCGGAGCCTGTCGGTGGTAAAAACAACTTCTAGTGGACGTAAACTGACGGAGGAGTTCAGCCCGTTTAGCGTCTGCAGCGTTCTCCCTCAATACTGGACCAGTTTAAAAATGTGTTGTCCCCATTAGTCACTTTGTACGACGGAGCATTAGGGCCACATTGGAAAACAATCTGAGATTTGGAGAATAAAGTGGTAATATTACCAGAACAAAGTCATAACCTTACGAGAAAACAAATCCTTTCCTCCACCAAAGAGTTTCCTCTTCAGGTCCGTGTGCTTCTTTCTTCACAATAAACTCAGTTTCTTTAACAGTCTTTTCCAGGTCCTGATACTGATGATGATGTGCTGCTGATGTGCTATTAGATGAACTTTTTGATTACTTTACAATATTATCATTTTATTCTCGCAATATTCCGACTTAATTCTCAGAAATCTCAGATTTCTCCGTTCTTTCCTGGATGTGGGCCTAATACTCCGTCGTACACTTTGACAGAAAAACATGGAAAATAGTTAGAAACTGCCCATAATTCAACACTGTGGAGGAGTCAGTGTCACACCGTCAGTTCTCTTATACAATACAACTCCACTGTTTTAGAATGGGATTTCCAGAAAACTATATGGTCATTAATTGGGACCAGTCTGTTACTGAACCTTTAACATCCCATAATAAATACAGGGATTTCATTTTGAATCAGTTCATTGGAAGCTTCGATCAGACGACCTTCCTCAGCTGTAATCAGAGGTCTGCTCACACTCATAAACACACAGTGAACACTGTTAAACATTTAAAGTCCCAGTAGTTCAAAAGGAAATCCTCCGTTTGATGATCAGATGTCAGGTTCCATTCTCAGTCCCACGCTGTCACTCGTCAGGTCAACATATATCTGAAAGAAAAAGAAGGAAAGATGGCAAAGATTTGAACCCTGAACTTGTGTAAATAGTTTTCTTTAGCAGGCTCCATTGTACATTGTCTGCTATTAAACACGTCTTCCACTACGTTCATTTTTACATTTTATTGATGAGGGAAAATTCTTCTTTTACTAATTAGTTTTTCCGCCTCCTTTAATCTTCCCTTTTTGTGGTTATGAACCACATTTCATGTTGTATAATGAAAGGCAACAAGAGTGTGTAGTATCTACACTTCAACTAACTTTTAGAAAACAATCTAATGATTTAATAACTTCCTGTTTCTGTTCACACCCGCTCTGCTAAAAGCACAGTAGCAAAGCAGACGATGAAAAATGAACCACTTGTTGTAAAAAATGAAAATGAAAAGTGTTGATTTTGCAGCTTAAAAATACAATAATAGATGTGAGTCCGTAAGCAGGGAACAAGTTTGTCATTGTTTGTGCTTTTCTTCAACCCTTCTCAAGGAAATGTGTATTTTCTACAACCAGTCAGCGGTTTTGTACAATAAAACACACTTTGAGCATTCCTTGTTCATTCATTTCACTTCTTAATGTTTCATTTGTTCTCCTCTAGTCGGCACAGTTTTCTCTAAATTGTATTTTTTTATTTAAATTTTTTATTTCAAGGTGTAAACGTAGCTTGAAAGCCCCCCCGACACCACCGGGATTCAATTAGAAAAATACGGAATCACCTTTATGCGGGCTGTCGATCGATACAAATATTTAATTGCGATGAATTGCCCATTTTTGATCTGTTCCTTAAAAGGGACTGTTTGTAACTTTTGAAGCGTATCAATGTACCGGGTCGGGACACATGCACGTTCACATATGCGCGCTCGCGTGTGGCCGGCGTCCCCGCTTCTCCGCCTGCCTGCCTTCACTCAGACAGCGCGCGCATTCTCGCACACTGCAGAAGAGTTAGTTTAGCTCTGAGAATATCTAGTGAATGTTCAGTGGACGTTTGGTCAGAAATAACTGCTGCAGCTCCTCCAGACCAACAGAGGTTTCCCGTGTCTTGTGAAGTGACGGGGCTCCGCAGCGAGACACGTTATCGTCTCGTTACCGACCGGGTGCCGGTGTCTCCCTGTTCACTCCGGCTGCGGGCGGAGAGAGACAAGTTTCTCACTGCGGAGCACCGCGGCTGAAGCCTGCGCTGAGGCAGGAGAAGCAAACACAGGATCAGCAGTGATTGATGGAGAGACCTTGGTCTGGTCAGCTAACATTACTGCCAAGCAGCTGAAACATAGAGTGATATTGTGCTTTTAGCTGACGTGTGTCGCCTCACTGTTTTGAGCGATGTTTGTTCATGTCTGTGTAGAGCGAGCACAAGCACGAGCCCGACGCTGACTTTAGTTGATTTCACGGCCACAGGTGTCGCTGTTAAGAAGCAATTCTGAAAGTTACAAATAGTCCCTTTTTAAAGGGAGAAGTATTTAATCCTCTTATCAACATGGGAGTGGACTAATATGCTGCTTTATGCAAATGTATGTATGTATTTATTATTGGAAATCAATGAACAACACAAAACAATGACAGATATTGATCCAGAAACCCTCACAGGTACTGCATTTAGCATAAAACAATATGCTCCAATCAGAACATGGCAAACTGCAGCCCAACAGGCAACAACAGCTGTCAGTGTGTCAGTGTGCTGACTGGACTATGACTTGCCCTGAACTGCATGTGATGATCATAAGGTGGGCATGTCTGTAAAGGGGAGACTCGTGGGTACCCAGAGAACCCATTTACAGTCACTGATCTGGAGGTCAGAGGTCAAGGGACCCCTTTGGAAATGAACATGACAGTTTTTCCTCGACAAAGTTTAGTGTAGGTTTGGAGCGTTATTTAACCTCCTTAACTATAAGCTAGTCTGACCTGGTTGGTACCGATGAATTCATCAGGTTTACTAGTTTATTATGATACCAGTATCTTCACCTTAGCTTTAAAACTGAAAGAAATTAGTGGCATTAAAACAAATTAGCATTAAGGTGTTATTATCTCATTAACTTTGACAGCCCTTATTTTGATATCTGAGATTCAAAGTTCATTCTGAATCTCAGAAACGTGCCAACGTGTCGGGGATTTTGTTGTTGTTGTTGTAATACTCGTTTTGTCCACCACCACCACCTCATGACTGAACACATTCATGTTTTCTTCCAGGTGAGTTTTAATTTACACAACTTGCTACCACACAATATATGAACCTTTTGTTTCGAGTGCAGGGAGAAATATAAAACATGATCCTGACAAATAAAGAAATCACCTTCCAAAACAGTTTTTTCAGATAAAAAAGAAAATAAAGGAACTTAAAAAGATCTTTTTTCATCTGTTCTTGAATAGAAAATGGATCACCAGAATTAATTGTTTCTCTCTCGAGGCTTCTGTACACCTCTCACATCACGAGAAGTCCTCATCCGTTGTTTGTATGGAAATATTGATTTTAGCAGCTTTGAAGGTTGTTACCAGATAAATGTGTTACAGACATTAACCTGAGCTCAGAGGAAGGTGAGGGAGAGGTCCCATACATAATGCATCCTCTTGGTCCTTGATCGCCCGGTTACCATGGCAACCCTGTCAGTTCCATCAGCTGTGGCTGCTGGTCATCCACCAATTGGAAGATTGACGGTTCGATCCCCGGCTCCTCCAGCTCCCAGTGCTATTTAATGACATCACTACGTCAACGAGCACTTCAGCAACGCTTCAACTGCGACTCGCCAACAACATAGCGGGCCATGGCGGCCGCAAAACATAGCAACGCTCTGCTTTATATAGCAGAGCGTTGCTACGTGTAGCGGACCGTTGCTACGTATAGCGGACTGTTGCTACGTATAGCGGACCGTTGCTACGTATAACGGACCGTTGCTACGTATAGCAGACCGTTGCTACATATAACAGACCGTTGCTACGTATAACGGACCGTTGCTATGTATAGCAGACCGTTGCTACATATGACAGACCGTTGCTACGTATAACGGACCGTTGCTATGTATAGCAGACCGTTGCTACATATGACAGACCGTTGCTACGTATAACGGACCGTTGCTATGTATAGTGGACCGTTGCTATGGACACAGTTCTGATGTCAGACTCTGGAGGACTGTTTTTGTGTTACTTATATTGAACAGTCTTGTGATGCTGTTTCATTTTCCTGTGTGATGCACCACATAGAAACTGAATGGTTGACTGTAATGAGAAAGTGAAAAGACTCAGAGATTACTGCAGCAGCTTCTCAGTAATTGAACACTGTGAGGAATAAAAGAATCCCATAATATCCTCATGAATACAACACCCTCTCTCCATCCTGTTAGACCGAATACAACGGCCTGATCTAAAATTAGCCCCGCTGGCTATTGAGGCCACCTCTGTGAGGAGGTTTCCTCTCACTTCCTGTGACCTTACGTCTCTACAAGGTGAGCGGCTGATAATCGGCCCGAGGCCAGAGGGAACGCCATCCCAGCCGCCGTGACATGAGATTATTCTACATTTCACGGGCTGCTGCCTTTTTTACACCGATGACTTCTCGCCGCCAGCCGCTGTTTCCTTGAAGCAGTGAGCTCAATATCTGTTAGTTCAGCACAGAGAGAAGCTGCTTTATTTGTTTCTACTCGTCCTGTTTTCATCTAAACGCTCCCATCGTCAACGCCACGCTCCCGTTAAACGGGCCCAGAGCTCAATGTCTGCTCCTCATGCCTTTATACGTTTTATGCAACACTTTGACTTTGACATGAAATGTGCTTCAGATTATCAAGATCCCTTGACGAGAAATTCTTCTGAATATGGTGATCCTCTGATGTTTCCTCTAGCGCCACCAGCAGGCAGGAAGTTTGGTCTAAACCTTCATGGTTCACCTCGGGATGGATCCTACATAACGTTGGTGATGCTCTGACTTTTCATCTAGCCACCGTGAGGTTCAGGGCTGGGTTGGTTGGGTGACTTCCTCCCTCTGTTCATGTCCTCATCTGAAACCAGAAGTCAACGTTGACTTATTTCTCACGTAACTTCTGAACTTCAGTTCAAGAACTTCTGGAGTTATTTGAACTCAAACCATCTTTTCCTAAACCTAACTAAGTAGCTTATTTTATAAAAAAGACTGGAGCGGAAATGGACACGTGCGTCCCGTGTTGCTGGACATTCGTAGGAAAACGCACAAAAATACGTTGTTGAAATGATATAACACCAGAATATCTGCTGCTGCCGTTATTGATTATAATTTAGTCTTTAATGAACATTTTTAGATTATAATTTACAGTCTTTAATGAACATTTTTAGATTATAATTTACAGTCTTTAATGAACATTTTTAGATTATAATTTACAGTCTTTAATGAACATTTTTAGATTATAATTTACAGTCTTTAATGAACATTTTTAGATTATAATTTACAGTCTGTAATGAACAT